>JALLBE010001086.1:0-11846 GCA_036939795.1 Thalassiosira mediterranea
TGGTGGCAAAGCAGCCATTGTACTACTGTCCCTTGTCTGACGGAAATGGAAATGGAGGAATTTGTTCCAGTCACTACTGAGGATGGTACCATCTTGAAGTACCTCAACGTTCGCATTGTGCTGACAGAACTTGGAGTCAGCATGACCAGACTCATCACATCAAGACAAACATGCTCAATCAATGGTACCCACCAGGACAGACGATGTTTAAGTCGGCATACGAAAAGGCCCTTGAGTAGTAGTTCCCATTCCCAGCCCGTGGTGAAGCTCTGTCTGCCCTTGAGAAGAAGTATCATTGATACCGAAAAACGTTTTGACGTGACTATGTGGATCACTTCTGTGAGTCAGCTGGTGTTATCTTCAAGGGCATTCTATTTCGAAAGTTGAAACACCATATGGGTATAGCACAACATTTCTGGATAAACAGAAGATGCAATAAATGATTACTTTAGCATGCCTCAGCTAATTAATCTCTTATTGTACCCCATGGTGAGCTATTAGTCTCATTACTATATAATGCTTCCCTTTTTGCATTTCTCTCATCATTTAAACATTTTGCTTTACTAATGCATTTGTGGATGCAACTTTCTCTATTGTACCAAACCCATTCTATCAATGCACGCTTGTAATGGACTATTTTTGATCCTGTGTGGAACTTTTGGTTTTGGTATACATCGGGGCCAAATTCTACTAGTAGGAATTTGTACGAACTTTCTTCCCAACGCAAACTCATGACGTAATTGATGGTGATACAGCCAGTGCTCGACTGAATTGCCTCGTATTTTTTGCATCGATCAAGTCTAATAAATCACACGCTCATAGCTCATAGACTTCTCATAACTAATATTACTAAGTAAGTCAACATTCTGATAGTGACGACACACCAAAACCAAAAAAACAATCAATCGACCATCAACAGATCAACGATGGACGATCGACCACGATGACCTTCGTCGATAGCGACATCCCCCTCCCCAGCCTCCTTGCTTTCGGAGTCCGCTGCGGCTGCGATACATGGTTTGCAGCCAATTCAAGGCATGATATTGCCTTCAGACCTCCCTCAGTGCCTATAGTCGGCACGGCTTGAGGGGGACGGCGTTTTAAATTATTAAATACGCTAGTTTCGATAGGACCTGTTGTTTTCGACACTTCCGTCATGCCTACAAACGGCGGCAATGCCGCCGGCCGTAATGGCCATGGACACCGCGCCGCCGCTTAGCACAATCAATTGCAAATGAACTAATGCTGCATTGGCATTGGAAATCTACATCCCTATTGCCTGGATTTTCATGACAGACAAAACCGAGGAATGTTACTAACAGGCATAGAATAGGCTGAGCTCTGTTGCTCAAGGTGTCCTTCTAATTGTGTAGTTGATTTCTAAAGAAATCCTTTTTCTCTCAGGCTAGCCTTCATTTCCCAGGTGCCAGATTGATTGTATGCCTCTTCCATTCTAAACAAACAGCTAGGAAAAAGATGGTTCAGATGGGCATTCCCGAGGCTGAAGTCAAGTTTACAATTACAATGATTCGACCTAATCACTGCTATTCCCAAAGACGAGCTCTTGAAGATCAGAACATTGATTGCCGATTTCTGTGATGGGGAGAAGGAGATCACAATGAAGGAGGCAGGTCAGTTTCAAAAACGGAATAAATATAAATGGCAACGGAATGTTTGGACAAGTGTTGGGCTGTTTTGGGGTTTATTTGTTTGCATTTGTACAGATGTGTGATTTGACAAGATTGTGACAGCAGAATTGATGTTGTAAGGCGGCTGTGCCAAAAATTAAACAACTGTAACAGAATGAATCGGACAAGGGGAGAAATGTGGGGTGCCATAAGAGGAAATAGGGATGTGTCTGAGATGAATACATGAGGTTCTGGAATTTATTTGTTTGCATTTGTACAGAGTTGTGTGATTTGACAAGATTGTAACGACAGAATTGGTGTTGTAAAGATGTGTGCCAAAAATTAAGACGAGGTTTTTGAGAGAACCAGTCCTCTCAGTCCATTTTATGACAGACAGAACGGAGAATGACTCACACTAAATATGAGTTCCTACTTATATAGTAACGTAGAAAGTGCGCCCCCCCCCCCTTTGCGTTCGCTCTGATCAGCCTGATCGGCCGACGCGGGGCGGCGGCGGCGGGGGGGGGGCGGATCTGCTCGTACCGATCGCACGTAGCCGTACCGTAGCCACCTCTGTAGAGCATCCGCCACCATGGTGGATGTCATGATGGATGCCATGGTGGCGGAAACCGAATCTCGTAGGCGGTCGATTTGAGCCGCGGCACCCCCCCCCCCAGGGCGTCAGGTGCCGGGCGCCCATCGGTTCGATCCAACCCTGGCCGTCATCGTCGGCGTATTGGTATTGTATTGGCCGAGAAGGGCCCAATGTTGCGATTCGGGCTGGTTCACAGAGACAAACTCATCTTAAAACAAAAAAGAATTGTATCAGATGAATTATCGTTATATTATATGTATTCCCTACTTTCTGTGGGTTAAATGATGGGGACCTGAATGGGTTGAGGGGTGAAAAAGGGACCCAAAATAGACGGGAGATGTAGGTATCTCATACCTACAAATAGAAATAGGGTTTGGGTTTGACACTTGACAGCTAAAACTATTTAGAGCTCACTTTTCAGGCAGCTGTCTCTGGACCCCTTTCCTTGCACTTACAGATGTTTGGGTACTTGGTTTGTTTAGGCATTGGCATTGGAATTTTGAATTTGAGGTATTTGTTGATCTAGCAGAACTCCATATCCAAATATCCAAGCTGAGCTTTGCTCAGATAGAGCTTTATCCCCATACGAGCCGGCCGAAAGGTATTTTGTTTGTTTTGTTTTGTTTTGTTTTGTCACTTTTCTTACATACAGAGGATCCAGTTATCCTCTTCCCGCCATAAGCGGAGCTTTTAGATTGAGCAGCCCCGGCCGAGGGATATTTTGTTTTTCTTTCTCCCTCTTTTCTCTCTCTTCTTTCTCTTCTCTCTACACTCTCCATTCTATCCATTCTATCCCATCTCTCCCTTCCCCCGCTCTTCTCTCCGTTCTTCTCGCTCTCACTCCTTTGATTGCAAAGCTTGCAGCTGCTGCGTCACAATCAAGATGATATGGTACGTTAGTAAACCCCCTCCATTACTATTTTGAATGCATACTGCTAACTCTGCTGGATTTTAGGATCTATTGGGGCAACAGGGGGCTAAGACTAAAATACACACATTACAAAGGGGAACCCTGGTTCGATTACATGTTTCATTGACTGTTGCGCCATGTGGTTAGAGCATAAAATTAATAATAAACTTTGAAACCTACAATACCTACCTATCCTTCCACGAAGCTTCGACTTTGGATCTAGAATAGCATTTTTAGGGATCTACTATAGATAAAAACGTGCTATTTTCGAACAATGAAGACTCTAGATTATGCTGGAATGAGTCTAAATAAAACAACTTCAACTCCTTCAAGGCTCAAACGCACGCTCCACTTCATAATAACACCGGCGACACCATGACGCTCTGGACTGTAGCCAGCCGCCGCGCCCTCCCGTCGGCGCTTGCCTCGGCGGTCCGACAACAGCGGCCGTCCGCCTTCGCGGCCGCCGCTGTGGGGGGTACCCGTCAGATGAGCGTCGCCGAGAACGACAACATCTTGCCCGTGAGTCTCGGCGGCGTCGATGATGGCCGATGACTGCGTGCTTCCCCGCGACGCCATCGTCGTGAGCCGTGGACTGGGAATGGTCTTCGTCGGAGGGGAATATTGCTTCATTCATTGCAATAAAATTCATAGTTAGTTGACGAGACCGTAGTTTTCTGCCTTGATGGGCAGTGAGATCGTCGTCGCGTCGTGCAAGAGATTCACGTCGCCCTTGATGCACTCGTCGCTCATTGACGTCTAACCCATCACGCCCCCCTTGCCACATTTCAGACCTCGTGGCACAACATCTTCGAGCGCTCCTCAAAGATTTTCTTCATGACCGAAATCTGGCGCGCCTTCTGGCTTTCCGGCGAGGTCGCCCTGAAGCCCAAGGTGACCATCAACTACCCCTACGAGAAGGGCTACCTCTCCCCCCGCTTCCGCGGCGAGCACGCCCTGAGGCGTTATCCCAGCGGAGACGAGAGGTGCATCGCCTGCAAGCTCTGCGAGGCGGCGTGTCCGGCACAGGCCATCACCATCGACGCCGAGGAGAGGGAGGATGGGGCGAGGAGGACGACGCGGTATGATATTGACATGACCAAGTGCATCTACTGCGGATTCGTGAGTTGAAATCTGATACCAATTCTTACTTGTGTCACTAACATTCTTTTGCATGAGTTAGTTTTATTCTACTACTTCTCACACAATTTTCGCCCCCACCCGTCAACGATGTCGGCGCCCATCCTAATAAATGGTACAGTGCCAGGAAGCATGTCCCGTGGATGCCATCGTGGAGGGACCAAACTTCGAGTTCGCCACTGAGACGCACGAGGAGCTCCTTTACGATAAGGAGAAGCTGCTGAGTAATGGCGACAAGTGGGAGAAGCAGATCGCGAAGAACCTGCTGAGCGAGCACCTGTACCGCTAGGGTATTTTTTTTGGGGGGGGGGGGGGGGGGGGGGGAGGTTGTTTGGTTGTGAACTGGAGAGGCATGGGACAGTGTCGGACGGAACGAAGTATCAGCGATGTCTGCGTGTGAGGACGGGGGGCTCAGGGAGGGGTGTCTACTTGACTGGCAAGGGTACAACTGCTGTGAACTAATTCCTTAGCTCATGACTTAGCATCTCTTTGAATTGTCTTGCCGCGGGCAGTTCCAGAGAGGAGCAACGCTCATTGCAGGTTCTTCACACTGCTGGTAGCATGTGTTGGTGATGCATGCAGACTCTTTGTCATGACAGTGGCTGCGGATGGGATCTTCGCTGTACATGCCTGTATTGGAACAGAGACAATTGAAAGGAGCATATTCGTACATACCAACGCGAGCCTCCACACCCTTATTGTACGAGCCCAACTTTTTTCACCCGGATTTTAGCATCAGGCCACAAAGTGCATACTATATGGGACATGGGTGAACAGACTTGATAGATCGAGCGGAGATAGGCGGGGTGACGTCTGTGGCAACAGGTGATGTTGTGGGTACCATGTGGAGATCCAACTTGGGCATGTGCCGACATCAACCTACTGGCTGCAACCTTTGCAAGACAAAGTTGCCCGAGAGGGATCTGTTGCTCATGTATTTTACTGGAATCTCAATTATCCACACATGACCCCAAGACAAGAGATATCCCTCGCGACGATGATAGCACAAGAGCGTGTACAATACGAGAGCTAACGAGAGGTATTGTACAGCAGAGAGTCACAGAGTGCCAATGCCGCCATGGTAGGTGTTGAAGAGCAAAGGCGTAGCTAGTCTGGTTTCTAACGTTGTTGCTAATTATGCGATGAGATGTGCCTCTGCTATTCAAATGCATTTGTTCTGTGGTAGGTCATAGTGGGATGTGTGGTCCGGCATGCAGCTGGTCTGTACGCCAATCGTGCACATCACTATCTATGCTGCGGCCGAGGTCCTGGCTCGGGGAATAATAGTGGGAAGAGGGCGCCCACGGGTGTTCCCGCCCCCTTTATTTCAAACAGTAGGTATCATACAGCTTTTTCGATGTAACACCCAATGGCCTCGCTCCAAACACATACGGATTTGTTCCACCTTGTGCGAAGAGGTGTAGCATAGCTGAGCATGACGGGCGTCGCAATGGTACTTAATGATAAATGTATCCTCCTGAGACATCATCGTAATGTAGCCAGATGTAACCCCAGCCTTCTAGTATCGTCATAAGAGGTGCCTTTGCGCATTGCAACTGGTACTTCATGACAGTCATATCCTCCCAAGATGTGCGCGTGATCATTGAGTATGCTAGAGGTTCAGTTCTTTCCTGAGAGGTGCTATCTCTCGAACAAAAGTTAAAATGCACGCAGACTTTCCTATTACAAGAGATTTGGCACTTCCCTCATAAACTGACACATGCATAAAAGAGCTATCACAACAAATCATAATGAAAACCATCACATCTCTCCTATTGTATTTTCTGTCTTCTTGGCACTTATCATACCTCCTTGAAGTAATTGGAAAAACCCCCGTAGAAGGGGGGTCCTCTTGACGTAGGACTTCAATATTACATCTCAACATAGACGCCAGGAACATGTTGTTTTATCAGGATATCCGTGCTAATTTCAATCCAAACTCGCAACGGCGGGCAAAAGTTTCTTGCTTTTGATGTTTTTGCAAATGAATAAATTGGAAACAAAACCCAAATGGGTTCTAAATCCAAAGATGTAAATATGACATAAATTAGTTATTTTGTTATTAGAAAAGATGTTGAGTTTTAGTTAGTTTTAACATATGGACAAAAATCGCCTCTGACGAACGATGACACAAGTATCCAACGAGCTTCTTTGAGAGGAGGATTCAGGCACAGCTCACTTCATAATGACCACCATCTCAAGAAGGGAGGTAATGATTGGAACAACGGTTCCAATGGTAATAACCCCAATTGCAATCCGGTTGAATCTGTAGCAACCACCCCGACTCCTGCACCTGCATATTATTGTCACAAACTCTCTATGAGCCAGTTTGTGGAGTAGATGAGAAGACATACGACAGCTTGTGCTACACAAAGGTTGATGGAGTGGCAGTTGCCTGTACCTGTATGGGAGAGTGTGGACGAGAGTGTACCTGAGGCCTGAGGCCGGTATTGAACACCATAAAACAGTACAGCACCAATTGGCATCAGTTACGGCATGGCCGGCGAAAGTGAGATGAGGTACTGTACTGGAGTATCTCCAGTTGGCAAGTATCATGGTTAGCATAAAACAGTCATCAGGAAGTACCATAAAATAAAATCACATGGATTAATACAAAACATTTGCTATTCTAGAATATCATTTGCAACGTAAAAGAGTACTATTTCATTCAGATTGTCTTCTGACTGCAGAGTGTCTTTGTTGATACATACCATTTCACTCTGTGTCTTTTCTGTATCTTCTTTGAAGGCTCTCGCAATCTTAGAGATGGCTGATCAAGTTTTAGAGATGGTTTCCGACTCCATCCCGAGCACAGCAAAGAGACATCAGCCCATCCAGCGCTTCTTTGGTGTCTATTTTCCCTGGGCCTGCAGACCTATTTGGCAAAATTTGGTGGTACATATTATTGGCCCTGTCCCAAAATTGCTCCCATGCAGGAGAGATTGTTGGTAATGCGGACGTCTTGTCGAAGGTGTCAAAAATGAAGCCGGCGAACACTTATCAAGACTGCCAGGTTGGAGGTACCTGTGGTGTTGAACGTTTAACGAAACAACTTGCAGACTCGAATCCGGCCGACCGCCGACCCTCCTCGCTCATGTTTGGCAGAGTTACAGCATGAAGGGTAGTTTTAGTACTGCTACAGCGTGGGTTGGGGTCGGCATGTCTCTAGCTAGAGCGGTGTACGGTACCAACAGGTACCTACCAACATGGTAGGAGATACATAGGCTGAGATAGGGCACCTGTTCGTTTGGTGATGATGTGATTGTGATGGTGTGATGAGTGTTTGATGATTGATGGGCGCGAGAATCTGTGAGAATGAAGTGAGATATCTTCATAGACCAAGATAGCTATCTCTAGCCTCCAGAGACATTGCGAACTGAGAATCGGATTGAGAATCTCGATCTCCGCGTCAAGTGTACAATCAAGAGAGAGCGTTGCTTGATGGTACATAGGTAGAGGCAGGTAGAGGCATGCACGCACGGCGAGATACTGCGTGTCAAGACTAAACCTATCTCTAGAGTAACGAGATTAGGTGCCTCCTGGAAGCTCCTGGATGGAATCACTCGCTGAGAGGGCTTGCTAGCAGTGCTAGCAGATGCAGAGTAGGCATACGTTACCTTAGACATGTCGAGACTGGTTGAGAATGGCTGAGCGGTATTACATCTCTAGACCAAAGATCGCATTGTATGGTACAGCATTGTACCCACGCACAACGTTGCGTCTCTTGATGTCTCATCAAATTGCTGTTGATAGATGCGACATGAACCATGAACCCACCAACGTGCTCCATCCAACCAACGTGGTGAACAATTGATGAGATTTTCATCATAAAAGATGTACAACATACTGTACATGGCTGCGAATAAAGGGCATTGTATGGTATGAAACACACAACAGCAAAGGGATGAAATGATTCTCTCATCTCCTCTCATAATCTGTTTTTCTACTCTAGATATATACGTACAAAGAGCGGCGCAATCATCGTTTACCATCTAATCTCATCGGTTGTTCAGGAAAGGTACCGAAACATCATGAAGCTTGCCCCAATCATCTCCCTATTATTGTCTGGCATCTTGTCACCGGTGGCACCTGGTACGACAGATCCTATTGAGGCCAAGATCAAGCGAGCTTTGAGAGGAGCATTCAAATACGACCAACTTCTAAATGATCGCCAGCTCAAGAGGGGAGGTAATGGTGGGAACAGTGGTTGTAACGGAAACAATCCTAATTGCAATCCTGTTGAATCCACGACAAGCAGTCCAACTTCAACACCCGTTCCATGCAATAGGAGCTATATCCCAGTTTGTGGAGTAGATGGTCTGACATACCATAATGCGTGTTTGGCGGAGGCTGCTGGAGTGGAGATTGCTTCCGAAGGAGAGTGTGATGGTCGAGGGGGAACTGATCTGGTTGAATCCGTGACAGATAGTCCGACAGAGACACCTGTGTTCTGTATTGAAATCTATGACCCAGTCTGTGGGGAAGATGGTGAGACGTACAGCAATTCATGCTATGCTGAAGTCGCTGGAGTGGAAGTTGTTTCCACGGGAGCGTGTGGACGCGATGGCCTCTTCAACTGAGGAATGCCTTGGTCTGGGACATCAATTTGAGAATAGGCGGACTAGGGCACAAGAGATGGGACCGAAGTCTCTTGTTTTCGGGGTATATGATATTACATGACTAACATCAAACGATGTAGTACTATCTTCTGCATTGTAAATGTATGTCCTTTTGCGTTCGGTTTGGACTGCGATGATACTGCAGGGTATTCATGGATGTGGTTATCTAAATATCCTCCTCGAAGCTCATGCAACTGTTAGACATGTCACTGACCATACTTCAGCTCCAAGCCTGTACACTACAGTCAGCAGTTTTTTTGCATGGTGCGGTTTCCACGATATATCCTCTCCAGCAGGACTGGGTTTCTGAACTGCTGCCGCAGTGCCACATACAGTGTACAAACATACAGCTAGAGCCTGCTAGAGCCATGCAGCGAGAAATGAGACGAATAGATAGATTTTAGTATATATGGCACAATGACCTTTTGCGTGGACTACTGGTGCAGTTCCCTAGTACCCAAGGCATGATCGCATAGCGATGCACCATACCATACGTCTCTATTTGTTTTGTTGGTGGGGCGTTCAAGTATTGTTACATTAATCCTAGTTCTATCGCCACCAAAGCAAACTACCTACAGCATTAGACCGATCAGCAAACAATCCGATCCCTCAAACCAACCTCCTAAGCGTTGGGGGCGATGACATCCTTGAAGCCCATGTTGACTCCGTGCATGCCAGTGTAACGCTTGGACTTCATTGAGTACCAGCCAAATCCAAGATCGTCCCTCTTACCAATGAGCATGGTGATGAAATAGAAGAGAGGGTTGACAAACATGACCTGGAAAAGAGCCCTACGCCACGCGAGGAGTCCTCCAATGGGCTGGCCACCGGGGACAAGAGCCTCGAAGGTGCCATGCTGGTTCAGGCAGTAGTCAAGCATCTCGGGGCGGGCCCCGGGTCCACGGGTGCGGTAGAAGGCGGGCCAGACAGGGAAGGTGTAGAACTGGACGAACCTCTTGAAGTTGAAGATGGAGGGGCGCACGGGCTCACAGCCGATGAGCTTAGCCATGGAGGTCATGAAGGAGGGGTAGTCCACGACGGTGTTGTACCCGGGGGCCTCGGTGTACCAGTTCTCGGCGATCTCCTTCTCGCGCTTCGTCTGCTGCTTCCAGTCAGCGGGGAGGTACTTCTGTCCAGTGTAGAGGAGGCAGAGGTAACGGGCAAGCATCTCGGAGCAGGCAGGGATGGCACCCTGGTGGGGGCGAGTCCAGCCGAGGAAGGCAAGCTTGTCCTCATAGCCCGGGGGAATGCAGTTCTTGAACCAGGTACGGGCGTTGTAGTCGATGTCGGCATCGAGCCAGGCGAAGTCGGTCTTGAAACCAGTGCACATGATGATGACGTCGGCGTTGTAGACCTCCTTGTGGCTGGGGTCCATGGGGTACTGGAAGTTCTTCTGGTAGAAACCAGAGAAAGTCACTTCAGTTCCATCATACTGGGCATTCTTGGCGACGTAGAGGTCAACCTTGCCCCTGGACACGGCAGTCAAGAGACGGGTGGTCTTGGGGACGGCGAAGACCTGGTCGGTCCTCTTAATACCGTCCTTGACAGCCTCGCAGGCAGCGAGGCAGTACAGGCCGAGGAGGTGCATGGCGCTCTTGTCGTTCATCTTGACAAGTCCCTTCCAGAGGGCAACGCGCTCATCGGCGTAATGCTTGGAAGTCTCAAGCTGGGAGGCCTGAGTGACAGTGACAGACTCGAGCATGTCGTACACCTTAGGGGGGTCGTTCCTCTGGTTCTTCATGGAGGTGAGCTCGTCGTTGGACTTCTCGTTGATGAAGCGGGGTCCAATGGGGACGGAGCGGCGAGTCCAGAGAACCACGGACTTGGCGGTATCGGCGGAGTCGGCAGAGACGTCAGCGGCAGACTCACTGGATCCGACAACGATCACGCGCTTTCCGGCGATCTGCTCGTTGTTGGTGGCTCCACGCCACTCCGAGGAGTGGATCACGTTTCCGGTGTATCCGGGGGTGGGGGCCTTCTTGGGGGTGTGGTTAGACCCGGTGCACACGATGAGGCGGTCGGCCATCATGTTGAGGGTTTGTCCTTCCTGCTCGCCGGTGACCTCCCACTTTCCGTGGGCGTTAATCTTGGNCCAGAGGGGCCACCTCCGACGATGAGGATCTTGGTCTTCTCCGGGAAGGAGGCGACCATGTTCTTGGAACCGGCGTTCTGCATAGACTGGGAGGCACCCATGATTGAAGATTGATGGGATGTAGAGCGGCACCGATTGGTTTTTATGAGGCCACTGAGATTGCTGAGATGGCACCGCTCGCTGCCGCACTTCTTGCCTGCATGCACGGACATATCCGAGCTTCTTGACATCTTCGATCCGCTCGAGAGAGATGCACGCGGATGGGATGGGGTAGCAGCTTGCTCACTTCAAACGCGAGAGTCAGAAGGCGGAAAAGATCTTTTTGGATCTTGCATAAGATAGGGTTACCACTATGGATGTAAATAGTATGTTAGGCTATCATAAAATGAAACCCGAACGAGTAATACGACATGATTTGCCTTATACATACTGATACATAAAAAAGTTGGGGATGAGTGTTGAACGAGAAAAGAATACATATTTAACTCAGATTTAACTAGTGGAAACCCCTCTTGTGGCCCGGCGTCGGGGTACGTACCAGTTCCGTCATGACTACGCTAGCAGTTTTTGCATATCGATCGCGTTTGAGAACTGATAGTACGAAAAGATACAAAAAAGAGAACTCATGACTCAGACGCAATGTTATCGGACGTTCGAATTTTGCGAATTCACACGCATTTGCGAATTCACAAAAAATCTGCGGACGTTAGCATCTGCGAATCGAGCCGTTGCGAACCACGATTCACTTTGCGAATCGGACGCGCGATTCGTGACTCCAACGGCGGACGACGGCCCTACCGACTTAGGTACCGACCCGCCCGCCGCGCGAGCAGGCGAAGAAACGGAGAAAATCGGCCGCAGG
>JALLBE010001087.1:0-11806 GCA_036939795.1 Thalassiosira mediterranea
GACCTGTTATGAGCCATGGAAAATCTCCCTCAGCAACTAGTGCCCAGGGACTGCTACTGTCAGTTCTGCCTTCGACCTTGTACTTCGCAGGGTCGCAATTACCACAGTTGTTGCCAGCTGCGAACATGTCGATAAATGTGATGAATAAGCGATTTGTTGAAAATGATGAGTAAGAGATGAAAGAGGAGATAATCGTACCATAGACCCTAATGCCTTTCACAATGGACAGGTCTCCATGAGATGGCAATGCGATAACCCCAGGTAGAGACGCCGACGTAATACCACTACAATAAAATTTGGACGTTTTCTTGTCGATCGCTTTTGTCACCATACCCTGGGTAGGACAGTCAAAAGCTGTGATGGTACTGCTCGTGTCCAATACACTTGCAACATCAATGGCTCCGGCGGCAGGAGGAGGTGTAGGAGCAACAGGTGGAGGCGTTGGCGCGACGGGAAGAGGTGTAGGAGCGACGGGAGGAGGTGTCGGCGCAACCGGAGGAGGTGTAGGAGCAACGGGAGGAGGTGTCGGTGCGACAGGAGGAGGTGAAGGCGGAGAGTTTGACCCATCTAGAATTTGCCCTGGCAACCTGGTCACGGATTGAACAAGTACGATTTTTCCTTAGACACATTCTTTTGAGATGACTATATATAACGAAAGATTGGCGAGGGAAAACTCACTCGATTTCAGCAAATTGCAGCAATGTGGAGTCTCTCCTTGTTTCAGGGAAGGTCACCTTGTACTCAACAAACGCCGCACTATTAGAGAACAAAGCTTCGGTGAAGCTCAAGCTTGTATCTCCAGAGCTGTAGGAAGAATTAATTGTAAGTCCTAGGTCATTGGAACCAGTGCGACCTGTTATGAGCCATGGAAAATCTCCCTCAGCAACTAGTGCCCAGGGACTGCTGCTATCAGTTCTGCCTTCGACCTTGTACTTCGCAGGGTCACAATTCGGACAGTTGTTGTGGGCTATACAAGTTGGTAAATGATGTCAGATGAGAGATGTCACTTCTTTGATAGATGGAAAATGATATGTGGGAGCGTACCATAGATCCTAATGCCTTTCACAATAGATTGATCTGGATGTTCGGGCGTGAAAACAATACCCGGCAATTCTGGAGTTTTGTTGCACATGAACTTGGATGTACTTCCATCGACCGTATTGTGTGAAGAGTACGCGGGGTCACATCCAAAAGGGACGACTGATGAAGTCGAATCTACCACAGATGCAACTGGAACGTGTCCCGACGAAGTTATAGGGGCTGCAGTTTGAGTAAATGTTGGAGAGACGGAGGTGGGTGGAGTTGTATCCAGATTTATTGATGGAGTGCTTGTTGGATTGGCAATAGACTCAGTTGGGCTGGGTGTAGCTGGTGTTGGAGGCGGAGGCGAGTAACTACCATTGACGAGGAGGCCAGGCAGCTCAACTTCACTGAAGTTCACCGAGCCAGCACTTGCATCGCGAGTCTCAAGAAGCGACAACCTAGATGTGGATAGTGGTCCTTGGCGTATCAGCAAAAGAAAAAAATCGAGCGATACATCCATACATGGCAAACTCACTTGTATTCAGAGTATGCCACGAAATTGACAAATGAAACCTCAGTGAAGCTCAAGTTTTCATCAGCCGCAGCGTATGAAGACAGTATTGGAATAAATTCGTCATTCCTACCAACAGGGTTCTCTTCTTTCCAAGGCAAGTCTCCTGTGCTGATTGAGATCCATGGCGAGGATGAATCGACACGGCCTTCAATGGAGTAGCTAACAACATCGCAGTTGGGGCAGTTATTGGGAGCTATTCGAGTGTAATAATAATCAAGGTTAGACATGCAAGCTAATCAATGGAAACCATCGTGTCCATGTAGGTACAGACTTTTGCTTACCATACACCCTAAGCTTCTGTACGACAGACATCTGACCATGGCTCGGTCTTGCCTCAAATCCTGTAGCAATCCCCAGGCCAGATTTTTGGCAGACGTACTTCCGTGTAGTTCCGTCCACGGCTTTGAAAGAAGGACTGTTTGAACAACCGAAAGGAGATATTAAACTGTCTACATCAAGGACATTTGCTGTCACTGTAACATCATCCATATTGATCGTCGGCTCGTCAGTTGAGGGTGTTTTGGATGGCGAGATAGAAGGGGCAAGAGAAGTTGGGTTTGGTGTTGGTAGGTTTGTTGGCTCATTGGTAGGCGCTGGAGTAGGCATCGGTGTCGTGGGAAGCGGCTGACAAGAATTGATGATTAGGCGAGTCCATTTGATGGAGATAAGAAGCACATTGACAACATTTACTCACTGTTGGTGAACGAGAAGGCACCGGCGTGGGACTCCTGCTCGCACCGACTTGGAGGTAGTCAATATTTGGCCCTCCTGTGACAAGAGCAGTGAGTCGAATAACATTCGTGGCACCACTAGAGCACGTTGCTTCCAAGTTTTGGTAGCTCCACACGCTCCATGAATTTGTGGTTCCAAAAGCAATCACTCCAGATGGTACACCATTGACCATGACAGAACATTCCCTGGCATGGTTTTGGACGAAAATAGAGTTAAATCTATCTGTTTGCAGCTAAACAAGTACAAGATGACTATTTCACTCACCGTGTCTCACTCTTGCCCAGAGCATACCTGAATTCAAGTGTACAGGTGCCCCCAATACCACCGTCAACACTAGACCACTGGATGTAGGAGCCCTCACCCCCCATGTCTACCCAGCCACTTCCTTTGTTGTCACGGAAGTATCCATCTTCGTTTAATTTTATCGCGGCATTTCCCACTTGCTGTGAGTCTTCAGCTTCGTACCTCCCAACAATAGGCTCAGGGGTAGGGGATGGAGTCGGCTTCTTTGTAGGGACAGGCGCAC
The DNA here is from genome assembly GCA_036939795.1 of Thalassiosira mediterranea. Classification (NCBI taxonomy): domain Eukaryota; phylum Bacillariophyta; class Thalassiosirophyceae; order Thalassiosirales; family Thalassiosiraceae; genus Thalassiosira; species Thalassiosira mediterranea. The sequence goes on from JALLBE010001087.1 coordinate 2,856, forward strand.
TTGTAGGTCGTCGTGTTGGCTTGTTGGTAGGTGAGGGAGTTGGTTTGTTGGTCTTATGTGCGCGAATATCGTCAACAACGTCAGAGGAAGAGAATACGAAGTAAAAGAAGCAATAACCTCAAAGGGCTTACCGGTGGTGGGGTTGGTGGTGCTAGAACAGCATCAGAAGAAAGGGCCACTGTCCGAAGAGTCAAAATGTGAGTCAATTGAAAGTGGCTTCAAAGAAATTGTCCAATGAACCATATCACGTACTGGAATCAATGTTTGCTCCACCGACGCCATGTGTAGACTTAATTCGAATAGTGTTCATCCCAGCAATGCAATTAGCAGTAATACTTTCGTACTGCCAATCATGCCAACTTTGGTCCGTTGATGGGAAGGGAAGAGTACCAACTGATGCACCATTGATAGTAACCGCGCATGGGCGATCCTGATCGTCGCCATTTGCGTAGCGAAAAGAAAATGTGCAGCTGCCACCTGTGCTTGGAATGTTGAAAAACTCGACGTAGGAATTTATTCTCCCCACTTTCAAATAAGAGATTTATTGGAGATGAGCCAATTGAATTGTGGCGACATGCAGGGGAAAGGAAAGATACCAGACTCACTATTGATAAAGCCTGAACCATTGAAACCAGGTTCGTTATAGGAAATTTTTGAGCTCGTATCGATCCTTGCCACATTTTCATCCTCTGCTTGGTACTCAATGTGCGGAGGGAGTGTAGGCTAAAGTAGCGCAGACAAAGGAAGAGATTGAGATGAGTTTTCTTGATGCGCAACAAATAAAGATCTTCAAATGGCGCTTACGCGGTCTGTGGGTGTCATTGTTGGGGCAATAGGTGCCGGCGTAGGTGGCATCGTTGGTGTAGTGCAACCAAACTCATCAGGCTCTTGAAACCAACCACTATTTGGGCACTGGTCCAAACTATCTGGGACGCCATCACCATCAGCATCATTTATGTTACAATCCCAATTTGACACACCAGTTTCGAAGATGTCGTGATCCGAAAATAAACTACATTTGTCAAATCTGTGTCGGTTAGGTAAAGCATGGTCCAAAGCATCATCTCCCTTCAATCCCATCCAAAGTCCAACGGCATTCCTTTGACAAAAGGAATAAACACACATTCAGATACGATTGAATTGGTAGGGGAGAAAACAGTTTCAGCGATGATCTCACTCACCAGAGTGAATCCCAAGGTGTTGTTGGAATGAACCGGCCGTTCATCACCCAGTATTCTGACTTCTCGCTGAGATGTTCTGGATAGGTGCCATGAATTTTGTTCGCTTTCAATGATCCACCCAATACAAAGTACTGAGAAAAAGGTAGAATGATGGTGAGTGATCTTGTTTTGCTCGCAAAATATGATAGATACGTAGGGTATTGTTTGTACTCACGTTCCCACCCCAGGCGTGATCGGTGCCTCCATTAGAGTTCACAGTGATGGATCTTCCAAATTCTGATCCTTGGACTAACAATACGTTGTTCCACAATTGTTGCCTGTGATAGGTGTGTTAAATCACAGGTTAATGGTTTTGATATTGAGAAATGATAGAGGGAAAACACAACTGAAATTGCCCGAGTGGGCCCAAGTGGAGGAAAATAAGTACTCTCACCGTTTCATCTCTTCAACAAATCGTTTGATTGCAACATTAACCACATTGAATCGTTCAGCAAGGCTATCGCTACCATGCATATCGTACGATTCAACATCTTGCACAAAGAAAAATTCTCGGTCAACTTTCCTCAATGATCTGCCTTTGATATATCCAGCGACGGCCCTCAACTGACCACAGAGACCATCACAATACTTGTACTCATTCATGTTGAATGCATTACTTTCCATGGCTTTGTCGAGCTCCTTCTGGCTCTTGTATTCGAAGAGAGCTTGAGAGACGGCTTTACTCCAAGTTTCTCCAAACACAGAGTTGCCCTCGAGACTGTAGCCATTCATGGCTGTAATCTTGCTTAGCATTTCAGTGCCAGGCAAGCTAGAGGAAAAGTCGACCACCTTCTCACCACCTTCTGATATTGTCCAGGAGGGATTGCTGTAGTAAGCATCTCCGTTGTTGAGTAGGGAAAGGCCATTGACTGTCGATGCCGAAGTCTGAAATCCATGCTTGCGAAGCTGGTCAAGGATTCTACCTCCTATTCCAGATCCAGCTTTTGCAGACAGAGGATCAACCTTGAAAGACTCTTTCGTCATGGTATTGTGAGCAAATAGAGTTGCAGGTCTGGTCTTGCCCGCCCAATCATTCTGCTTGGTCACATTCTGGATTGACAATTTTGGACAGATGGCATGAGCAAATGTGTGAGTTGAGGCTCTCACATAAGTTGCTAGGACCCACAACAGTCAATGTAAACGTACCTGTGTCAAGAGACCCATATTGGCAAAGAAAGTGGCACCAGTTCCATTATTGTAGAGCCCAGCAACATATTCAAGCTTTTCATGCACCCCAAAGGTATTACAAATCTGTCCAGACCCAGTTGCATCAATGTCTTTAAGTTTCAATGCGTCCATTGCGTGTGACCCACGAGCATTTTTGTATTCAGCGTACATATTTTTGCTGGGACAATTAGTCCTGGGGACAAGCATGTTGAAGCTATCAACGCCTCCTGGCAAGTACACTGTTGGGGAGACGCAATATATGAGAAATCAAAAGGTGGACAACAAAGGAGAGGTCAAGGTGGGCTGATCGCCAGGAAACACTCACTGAAAACTACAGCCTTGTATTCATGCTTTGGTTCCTGAGTGTACCCGCGGATGAGTCTGGAGTCATCGCTTTTCCTGACCAAGTTAGTACTGTGGAACTCTGGGGTCGACGCAAACAGCTGCTGAATAATTCGGACTGCTTTTGCCCTGTCCCCGTCATCATACAGACTCTGCACTGTTTCCTTGACAAAATTTGATGTAACGTTTGTCACACGTCCCGCAGTCATCCACAGCGAAAGATCGTCAAGAATCTCATCAAGTGTGGCATCTTCGACAGGGGCATATGTAAGCCATCCATCACTCCTTGTGTAGTCGCCCTCCACGACAGGACAATATCCAGATTCAAGACTCTGACCTATACCGTTGTGACAGCTTGTCAACCCAAACTTCGTCATAGTAAGCAAACTGTCAATCATGGTCGTTACTTTTCTGCCTGTTAGCACTTGGGCTTCAGGAGCCACAATGTTTGCATTTGTTGCCCAGCCACTTGGTTGGTATTCCGGGAGGAAGAAGCTGAAAACTGTCACATGTGCAAGCATAAGAGCTAGAACGGAAGCCTCTAAAATAGAAACTTCAAGACCCTCACACTCACCTGAAGGAGACTCATATGGTCCTTGCCCAATCATGTCTTTAACACCAGGAGCTCTCAGCCTGCGGACATTGGGTTTACTGATATGGAACCCTCCAAGTGACCTCATGAAGGATATCATTTTGATAATTGGTTCTCTGAGATGCCCATGGGTTGGGTCAGAGTCAAGAGTTGGGCTTCGGGCCTCCACATCTAGCAGTACAGCTGCAACCATGGCTTCGAGGGAGCCATATTCGCCACTGCCAAAAGTAAGTTCGCCGTGGCTGAAAGATCCTTCCTTGTAAGCTGTGGCTACTCTCTCAATGTATCCCTTGCTGGGATTGGAATGACCAAAACGCTGAATGAACCTAATTGCGAGAAAGGGAGCATGCGATGGGTGATGGAACAGATGCTCAAGAACTGCCTGTGTTTCATAATACATATCTCGGCGGTCATTTTCAATGTACTATATATTTATTGACAAACAGAAAAGAGAAGTTTAGAACAAACAATGAAAGCAAGTATTAGAGGAACAAAAAGGACTTCTCACCGAGTTGAAATTGACTGGGTTGCGGAATTGAAGTTCTGTGCCAGGGATGGAGACCATGGACAGGACGTTTCTGAAGTAGCGAACAATATTGTTGTGATCGCTCAGCACAAATACGACTTCATCATCGAGGGAAGCACATGTTGCTCCAGTGGAAGTCTTGGCATGAATTTCAACGCCTTCGACACCACAATTTCCAAGAGAAGTGAAGTGACCATTATCAAACATGTCCAAAGGAAAGGAACCAATCTTGACATTGGATAGCAAGACCTCCTTTGAGTTGATGCTGGAAGCACTTGAAAAGACAGGGCTGTCAGTAATTACTGCCTCACATATACATGCAACTTGATCAGGGGAGACTTCACAGGCAGGAATGGCGGCACATAGGTTTCTACGCTCGACTTCTGTGGCGAGCCCGCCAAATTTTGGAACACCCAAAGTAGGACCAACTTGATCTCCTGATTTCCAGGCAACCTTGATGTAGTTTGGATTCGTAACATTGAGTCCATAGACAACATTAGACATGCCAGCATGGTCAGGCTCGGGATCATGCACAACAGCCACGTTTCCTGTCTCAAGGGAAATCTTAGCCTTGGTGAAGCAGTCAGAAGTGGTCCAATCATGAAACACTTGGTCATTCTGGTCTCCAGAGAGATTGCATGAAGTAGATGCACGACTTGTAGGGTGGCACATCTCCTTCCCAATCAATGCACAGCGAGCCTCTCCAGTTGCATATCTCACACGCTCTGAATAATATTTACAGTTGATTTCTGCCTTGGCATTTGATCCCGGGTCGCAGCAACTTTGCCTGGCAACATAGCGACTCTTTTCAGCACACAAGACCCTCTGATATTTATTACTCGTCATGCCAGAATAAACCTTCTTTGACATGCCAGGTGCCAAGTATTCAACTCCAACTAAATTTGAGCGCAAGATTATTGACAGACAAAATTTAGTATCAATGAAACACTGTGTCCCGTAAGAAAGCTTGGAAGAATGATATTCTTACCACAGGGGATGTGTGAGAACTCGTAGTACCATGCACTTCCATCTGAAGATATCACCTTGACAACTCGAACTGTGTCGACCTGGTACTCTGTTCCTGACTGCGCATCTGATGAGCTATAATCCAGGTTTGACGCAAGCTCGACATATCCAGGATAGGTGCATGCCCCAGTCGAATCAGGGACACACAACTCATTGTACAGAGGACTCGACAGCTCAGACAACTCGAGCTTGATTCTCTCATTTCCATCGTATTTATCATTTTGTACTATAGGAAAGAGTTCAAATCAAGCCCGGTGAGTATCACAAGGTGGACAGCGCATGGCATATCACCTGAGGCGTGCGCTATTTCGAATCTCTACTCCACTCACCTTCTTCCCAATCTCTCACATTATCGTTCATAAGCTCGGCGGTGTTTCTAGAGCCAAGCAGACGGTATATGGCTCCCTTACGAAGATGGTCTCGGGTTGGGAGATCGGCACAAAGGCCAACTCCATCTCCAATGTAACCATTCAGTAGATCGGTTTTAGGAAACAAATCCCTGGTGGTTGCTTGTGATTGTGGGCCTGGGATTGCTCCCTGAATTTTCTGATTTTTTCGATGGTCAGCGTGGATATGAATGTGAAGAGGATCAAAGGGGCTCGTAGCTTTATTTTCGCTATTACCACGCAGGTTCGGTCCATTCATTGGCATGAACCCTGTCCAGGCCCTGGCCATGGACATTATGTCCTCCTGGTCATATGTCTCTAGCTCATTTCCATTCTCGTCATACTTTTTGGTACCATCAATGTTCAGCTGGAAAAGTCCAACTAGGATAGAATCAAAGGTTAGTCTTGAACAAACTTATGGATGTCCCACGATGTCAGCGCAACGTAGCATTGAACATACCTGAAAACAGCTGCATTATTTCTCTGGCAAAGTTTTCATCAGGGAGGATACGTGTGCGCGCAACGTCAAGTTGATATTGGAGCGACTTGTTATTCCCAAAAGAGAGGTACTCGGCCATCTCTGGGTGGAAAGACACCTCCCGCAGGACATCGAGGTAAGAACCAAAAGCGTTCCGAGTAAAAATGTCGTAATACACAAGAAAAGATTCAGCGAGATTGCTTGCCCTTGACCCACCAATGGGCAGGATTTGATACAAGGTCCATGCAATCCTTTGACGAAGCTGCAGTAGATATGTAAGGTAAATTGGATGTGTGAGATACACATTCTTCAATGATTTTACATGATTTCGAAACATTATGCCTCACCTGATCTTTTCCTGTCAAGGCTGCATCACCCCAGATGGCAAATTTCTCGTGTCTGTTATCATTGGCTGCATGGTTCTCGTAGTTCACATCCTTGTCGCTTGTTCCGCCCCCATCATAGTTCACATGATAGCCGCCTTCTGCTCCCAAACTTGGGTCAGTGGCAACCTCCCCTGCACTCCCACAAACAACGGTTCCAGGTCCTTCCTTCTTCTTGAGGGCGTGCCCGTCTCCGCGGTTTATGCTCAAGTTGATGGTCTGGCATGCGTATGGACTTGTGCTCAGCTTGCAACCCTGGAAAAATGAAAGGATGAAAGAGGATGCAGCAATGTCATGCATATACATGTATTGATCCAGGGGAGCTTGAAAGAAATCCATCACAGCTCTCACCTTCTCGTTGAATGGGTTTCGGGGCACATTGGGGCACTGGAGAAATAATTTGCCAACTGGTACACCGTTTTCATTCGTCCACATCTGGACAGACGGCGAATGATGAGCAGAGGAAAGGAAAATACTTATATAGAAGGTACACAGCTGAAACGTACAAAGTCACCAGAGAGGAACTTGGCAAACCCGCCACCGTCGGGGAGGGGGTTGTCAATCGTATTCTCTAGCCAGTGAAGCTGAGGGTCGAAAAGCAGGTACTCAAACTGGCCCGTGGCAGCATTCATGGACTTTCCAAAAATTTGGGGGAACTGAAAAGATATGAATCGCGTGAAGATATGAGACCATTCGTGCAGGGTGAATAAGACACATTCTTTTTTGTATCTTACCGAATATTTCACAGATTTCATTTTGCTAGGCACCGCTTGAAAATGCTCCTCTTGGAAGACGGCATCGGCGATATTGAGATGGTTTGCACACTGCGAGGCATCGACGGTGCTGCCATCCTTCAACCAAAACTTGTCATTGGGTTTGTTGTAGTCACCAATAAAGTAGACGTCCTGAAATTCCTCTCCCGGTCCGTTGTCAATGGAGACCATCTTGGCATCGGGTCCTGTCTGCATGATGGGAGGGAGGTCGACGACCCCCATGGGGACGAGGTGGGCGATTCCATCCAGGGTCACCTCCGGGTTTTCGACCCAGCCACAGATCTTGGTATCGTCGGCCTTGTAGCGGCAGACAAAGACGGGGCATCCGACGCAATCGTAGCTGTCCTTCTGATTCTCGCCGATACCGTAGACCTGGCCCTGCTTGACATCTTCGACAACGTTACCGGTCATGCTGATATCGTCCCACAAAACGGGCTTCCAGTCTGTACTCGTGCGAATCTTATCATGCACTTTCCTATTGATTAGGGAGAAAGGGCATAGGTATGTGTATGAACGAATTATGAGATTAAATCAAGGAAATCGTTGATAGCAAACATGACACTTTACACATTATTTCGACTCACCAGACGTATTTATCGCCAATGAGATCCACACTCAGGAACTTCTGAATATCTATTGAAAAAAATGACACCATGATGTAGATAATATGTCGTGAGAGCAAGAGTGAGAGGGCAGTGAGCATAACATACTGTTGCGCCTGCCAAACGTTAAATCATGCATGTACCATAGATGTACCATATACTCACTTGTCTTCCAGGCATGCAATCCATCGCGCGACGACAAGGTGTACTTGCGCCAATGCGATCCCTCGTGACATGCCGTCTCCGGTCCGGCCGTGCCGCCGTAGAAGGGGTACTCGTGGGTGGGAGCATTCTTGCGCCACTTCTCGCGATGAAAAGTGGGCGTCTCCTGAATCTGACCGGCGATCCATCCGGCGTAGTCGATCGAGGAGGCGTCGTCGCCCTCGCCGTCGAGTGCCATCCCGGAGGAAGCGAGGAGTTCCTCCACCCCCTCCCTGGTCTGGCCGAAGGTCGCCTGCTCGAGGAATCGCACGGCCATGTGCTTCGCGCTGTCGGCGTGCGGGCGTCCCTCGTAGGAGTGGAGGACGTAGTCGAATCCATCGGGGGGGACGGGGAGGTCGGAGATGGTGCAGTAGGAGGACGACGACGCGGTTCCGCCGTCCGCGCAGGATGGGTGCGGGAGGGAGCCCGCGTGGGGACCGCCGGCGATTTCCCAGTCGCGGCCGTCGTAGGAGCGGGCTACGGGGATGGGTATCCCGGTTTCATCGCGGAGGGTGAGGGTGCAGAGCTTTCCGACTCCCCTGCGTCGACGAAAGGAAAGATATTATACGAAGATGGGTCAGAAATGGAAGCGCGATGTGTTTTGAATATCTTTATGACGTATGCTCGACGAGAGAACTCACGCAGTCGGCTTGACGTTCAACGTAAGCTTGTCGGCGCCACCCGCGGCGGCGACGACGATCACGGAATCGAGTCCGTCGGGAGGGCAAAGAAGGACGGAAGATCCCTCGACGACGGAGGCCGATCCGAGCAAGGCGGAGGTGCCGAGGAGGAGTAGACTCCGGGCGGCCGAATTGAGAATCATGGCTGCGATCTCGCGCTTCGGGCCGTGCAATACCTCGATGGATGGAGCCGTCAGTCGATGAAGTTTAGTACAAGCTGTGTTCGATTTGTTGGATGTTGTCTTCCGACCGAGACAACAACAAATTTTGTGAAAGGAAGCAAACACAAATCCTCCTCACAAATCCTCCTCACAAATCCCAACTATGGTACGTATCCATCGGCCTTCGCGCTTCTCTTCTCTATTCTTTGCCCTGCCTTCGCTCAAGCTTCGCTCCTCGCTCCTCGCCCTCTCTTCGCTTTTAGGTACCTACCGTATGGATGGTTTGCTTCGCACACTTCCGGGTTCCCGCCAAATTTCGTACATCTAAAATAGAAATTTTGAGAAATCATATTTGTAAATGGAATTAATATGTTTTGCCGATTGCCATTCCCCGGCTTCTCAATTTGAAGACTC
>JALLBE010001088.1:0-11792 GCA_036939795.1 Thalassiosira mediterranea
GTTGACATCTAAGTGACGCCGCCGTCCATCTACCAACGCTGATATCTGCCACCGTTGACATCTAAGTGACGCCGCCGTCCATCTACCAACGCTGATATCTGCCACCGTCCCAAACCCTTAATTCTTACTGAGAGGTATCTGAAAATGACATATCGGTGGAGAGGCAGATCGTCCAATGAACTGATGGCTGTAAGATATCTCGTATGTCGTATGCATTGATTGGTTGTCATCATGCGCAGCCTACTAATTACTCTTGGGTATTGGTGCTCTATCCGCAGGCGATAATATTCGCAGGTTTTCTGGCAGGATTCATATTCTACCTCTGTGTTGGCAACTATCAAAGGGCTAAACGTGCAATGGATCGACAGAGAAAGCGGAGGTTAGAACTGGAGGAGGAAAAACGTGCACTTACGTACAGTCCAACTAGTGGAGGTGGCAGCATTGTTGGGGCTGGTTCTAGGCGAAGAATCAATTTCAGTGGCAACTCAGCGTATGATTCTCCTCGATCCGGTTACTCTGGGTCATCGTCAATGTATACAGACGAGAAGGGGTTGACCGTAGGTGTCGGTGGAATTCAAGTTGAGGGCAACCGTTCTCACATGCTTCTGGGAGGAGATCATGGCACAGGGGGGGCGCAATTTGCAGTGTCACAGCAGCAAAATCAAATGGCACATCCACCGAGAGATCTGCTTGATGACCAGCATGACGGTGGAGTGAACGGATATGGTACAATTATACAAAAAACACCCAGTCAGGGGGAGATGAGTGTGTGACTGTGTGTGAGATACTGAGGCAGAAGTCTAGTAGACCATCGGCGGGAGGCGGGAACAAAGCACCGTGTAAGCAAAAATTCTCCTAACTTCTTATCCAGCTAATGCTGCACACTAATATAAAAGAGACAAATCCTTATCATGCTGTTGAGTTGAGTATTTCTAATGTTTCTATGCATGGACAAACCACAGAAGCGGGTCTACAACACCTAGGTACATGAGCAAAAATTTCGATGATACCCGTCCTGGTCCTAAGTCCCAAGCATCCAGATACTAAGCCTTGCACCATCAATTACTTCGTCAGGCATGGAAGCGACCACTCCTTGAGACCATTTTTGTACTCTCCTGGCATGTGGGAACAGTCAGCATACATTTCCAAGTCCCAGCCACTGTCGCTCTTAGCAAACATGGTAACACCACCCAAAGGCCAGGGTCCAATCTTACTTTCTTTGACAGAGGCAGCGCCCTCTAAGTACAAGGCCATTGCCTGCGCACAAGGAGTATGACTCACGATGCAAATACTCTTTCCGTCCGCATGTTCGAGGATTCGTTCCATGCTGACCTTGGCTCGTGTCATGAGATATTCCTCGGTTTCAAAGAAATACGGCGCTCCCTCTGGAACATTGTCCGGGTCCGTTGCTATGGGATTGACGCTTTTATAATCCTGGTCAATCTCCGTGAAGGTCATGTCAACCAATTGTTGAACGGTGCGGGGTTGGAGGCGCGTTCCGTCTGGCTCGACTGTAAGGGAAGGGGTTAGCCATTCGATCAATCCATCTTCAATGCGGATGGACTTATTGGTTTTCCCCAAGGCATGCACAATTAGTTGGGACGTGCTCACAGCGCGGTGCAAACTGGAGCTGTACACAACGTCAGGAGGAGTTGGCATAGCCGCGATCCGGCGGGCTATGGCTATGCCAGCTTCATATCCATCGATCGGATGAAGCGGCGAGTCGTACGGTCCGACATCCTCTACCAAAGGGTACTTGGTTAGCCCATATCGGACAAAGTAAATGTGTTGTGTTGACATGATTCAGTCCGTCGGTTTCCTCTCGGATCAAATCCAACTCGCGAATTATGAATCGAGGCGGGCGCGCTGCACCCCTATCATACCCTGCGATGACCCCCCGCCCCCTCGCCCCACCTGGCCGCCGAGGCGAAGCAAGTGTGAGGGTGCTAGCTGCTGCGCTGCCAGCGCTGCTGCAATGCTGCGCTAAACACCTGCCAACGTGCATTCACAAAGCAAGATCTTGGGTGATCTTTTCGATCTTTTGTGTCGTCAATCAAGTGTCAAAGAAGATTCTGTCAAGAAAGCGAAGATGCGACGCAGCTACGAGCTTCTATGAAAAGATACTGGGCCCCCGCCATGCCATGTATGGGTGCTATCTATATGATAATATGTTGTGTGGGACCCACCCTCACTCCTACAGGACTGCAAACGCCCCCCCGCCTAGAGGGGGCTCCCAATTGGGGTGACCCACCCTCTCATCAATTCTTCTTTTTCTCTTGCATGACAAATATTTCATGCAGCCACCATGGGATCTCCGCAAACAAAACTGGTACCTGCAAATATCCCCAATACCTACCTTCTACTTCATCGGTTACACCTGATATGAACCTATCTGATACATAAACAAAATACTGTTCGCTTGTTGGAATAGCATATGTCTCAAGCGCCATGGGACTAGATTTTTCCAAGATTTTTCTAGGTGAGGCACGTTCTTCACATGCACCAATATTTTACGTGATGGCTGACTAGCTTGTTTGTGTGCACAAAAACAAAACGTGTTTGTCGGTCCAACTTCTCCTGGCATTTTAGCCATCATGATCTCCTTCCAGCACGGATCACAAGACAACGTCTAACTTGCCGTGAAGAGTAGAATAGTGTGTTCCCCCCTAGAATTGCCGCGTGTCGAGCTAGTCGTCCTGAGGGAGGGGAGAAAAAGGTCAATCAAATTGAATCGATCTGCAGATATCATGGAATTGCTTGACCTAATTTGTACCTAAGAGAGAGGTACAATATCGATTAGGTAAAGTGCAGTGGACACAAACACAATCACAAACGCATGATCGACAATGCTCTAGGTGGCGTATGCCGGATGCCCCTCCCAGTTTATCAAAGCCAGCTATTATATGGAGGTCCTGGCAATGTCAATGTCAATGTGTGAAATTGAAATAAATATCTAACCCAATACCAAGAAAGATAAATGAATATCCCTGTGTCTGGCGAAGCACGAGAGTCGCTCGTGCTTCGATGCTCAAGGCCGCAGAATCTGCGGCCGCTTGCTTTCGTCGCGTTGCTCCGTGGTCGAGCGCGCGCGCATCGGAGCGCGCAGGCTATCGTGGGACTCTAAAATGATTTACTATGTATGAAGCTAGCTTATCAAAGACCGCAGATTCTGCAGTCCCGGATACTAAGACCGCAGATTCTGCGGTCTTCGGTGGCACCGGGATATGTCTATCTCCCAATTATGTATGTGTGTAGATACGATCCTACCTGATATATCATACTGGTTAGCTTGCTAGAATAACATGTGTGTCTCCAACTCCAATGCCATAACCATAAACCACACAATCACAAGTATGAACTTTCATGAATCTTGAGATAAGGCCGATGATAACAATACTAGATAGCTGTTGCACCAATAATAACTTTTGAATGGTCCATTGAAACACACTTTTGGTATTGAAGATGATACATTCATACTTGAATTCATACTTGAATGATGCCTACAGCTAAATACCGAACACTCGTGCAACACTACCTACAGATGCCTTTTCTGCATATGAGGACCCCAATTAGACACTCATTTCACATAAAAAAATCCCTTATTTGTACTGCCTCAGGGAGGTGAGTATGCAAATTCTGGGAAAAGTAAAAACAGGTCCTTAATCCTCATATCAAGTAGATTGAGGACTTTTATTGACTTTGAACTCAAAGTGTGTTTCACAGGCTCAGTCAGTGCAACTGCTCCGTGAATAAAGTGTCTCTGCTGCTAACAAATAATGGGGTCCCCATATGTTGAAACGGCATCTGCATTGGACAACACCAACACCATTCATTTTAGAAGAGATCCAAAGGCCCTAATCCAACCCTGATTGGGAACATATGTAGTTTTTTAATCTGTGGTTTCTATGTTTGATGATGTTCTAAGTCTCAGGTTAAATCAAAGGTTTCATGTTTCGAACTTGGTTAGCACAACAGTATGCATGTGACATTTCAAAACAAAGCTGGTTTATACCTGAACAAGTAGCAAGGTACATGACAACAGCTTTTTGCTGAGTCAAATACAAGGTTTATGATTATGGAGAGGTGAGACTATTCGTCTATATTGATATTACACAAATGTTTGTCATCTCATGATTTCAATCAGGGACCAGACGTAAGACTGGCAGCGTACCTTATCATTTGTGATTTGTCCCAAAACTCAAACGATTTTAGACCTTGGGGGTAATCAGAGCTCTGTTACATCATGTTGTAGTGGGTTGCTCAGACTCTGGCTTGGCTTATTTACAATGGCCACTCTAGAAGAACTGTCTCCAAATATGCTCATCGAATATTTACATCCATCTGTCCTATGTGCTGTGAATAAGCCGAGCAGGAAGCAACCATGCCGTTACATGTGCCGACTGGCCAGATATGGTGGTCGCAAGACGTAAATGTTGCTACTGTCTCGATTTGAATTTGTACATCGGTATGAGATCCCCTCATGTTCAGAGCCCGTATAGAGGATAAGATGAATAAAGAAGTAGCATCCACAGCGTTTGAAGAAGAAAGAATAGGTGGTGTGGTCACACTACATGAACATAAAGACAAAAACTTAGTACCAATCTTGTTCTTCTTTCCTCTTCCTCCTCTTGTTTTTGGCTCTAGCCTCCTCCCTGTTTTTCTCCTTCTTGGCTTTCTCCACTGCAGCTGTTTTCTTCTTATTTTTCGCCCGCGTGCCCAGTTTCCTGTATCCCATTTCATCCCAGGCCGCCCCACTCTTCTCTCTCGCTTCCTTCAAGTCATCAGAGACATCACCAGGCCTCCCAAGAAGCGTCTTTCCCTCTTGACGCAGAGTAACTGCCCCCATTGGCGCTCCCCGTGGCTTGGTGATGTGCTTCGCTGCCGTGGTAGTGATCTCTGCTCTAAGCTCGGTTCTGGCATCACTATAAAATGCTGCCAAATCAGCGGCAAACTGCAAGTCGTCATCAGTCGGCTCTGGGCTGCCTCTCCGCACACAAAGTAGGACGTGAGCGCCGGGACATCCGCGGGAATGCATCCATAAGTCTGTCGGCTTTGAGAGTTGAAAACATATCGCTTCATTATCCCGACGGTTACGGCCCACCAATACCTTGAGACCAGATGGCGAGGTCATCTCGCGAGGGTTGGGCTTTTGCTTGTCATTTGTTCCCTTGTTCGAGGACGTCTTTCTGTACGACTTCTGTGCTGCCCCATCTCCTGAATCAAGATTGGGGCTACGGAAACCAGTTTTCTTGGATGTACGCTCCAATCGCTCCATAATTAACACCAACGTGCCCTCGTCCATCGCCGCACCATCGCCGGCCACAGACTCCAAGTCAGACATTCCTTCCTCGAGAATCTTCTCTGCCTCCAGGCTTTTTTGTAGCAGCTCCTCCACAACCTTCGAGCCACGCTTCATCTTTCTCGCCGACGCAAAAAGGGCATCCGACTCTTCCTGGGCGCTCCCATAGTTATCCGTATCCAAGACCAGCTCTACAAGTTCTCCACCATTTTCCCAATCTTCGACTTCTACCGATGTCGTCCCGGGTGGCAGCCGATATAAGTTGGACACAATGATGTTGGCCCGATTCATCGTTTCCTCAAGGGATTGGGCCTTCTTCATCTCGCGCTGGAGGGATGATGTCTTTTTGTTCAGCGATTGCAACGCCGTCTGGATCGATGTCTTCAGCCCATTGTATAGTAGGGAAGAAGTTGACTCTTCCGACGATCCATCCTCTTCGTTTGCCGTGAATTCCTCGTCATCGTCGCTTTCGTAGGTTGCTGAAACATCAGTTAATTCCTCGCTTGTGTCGACGGTGGACATCAATACATGAGACAAGAGGCAACGCTGCCGATTGGCTGAAATCGCATCATGCTTTGGGCGCAGCTCGAGGGGATGTCTCCCGAAATTTCCATAACGCAGTGATGAGTGCCCACCGATATCACCAGCGCCCCTGGCCCTTTCATGGCTGATGAAGTTGTTCCCCACGAATGATGGCACGGGGCGCGCCCTAAGAAACGCGGCGCAGCCGTGATATCCCAGAACTACCACCACGAATGTCATACGATGAATACGACCCATCGACGCTGCTCTTTACTCGGGGACGGTTTCGAGAGAGTCCGAGCTGTCACCGAGCCTCACCGCCTCACCGAAGACATGGGCAACTGATGAGTACAGAGTGTGCGTGCTCTTCTCTCTCCTAGCCGTGTAAGTAGTACGGTATTATACTTTGTTTGTAGTTTAATTATGCAAATCATTATAATTACGAATAAAAGATTACTTTTGTTCCTTGAAAATAGTATCTCACGTACTCCTTATTTCCGCCCGTTGGCCGATGGCCGATGGTCGCCCCACGTAGGCTTAGATTTATAGTGGGCGCAGGGGCGTGCCCCCGGAATGTGTGATGTTAGATGAGTCCTTTCGAGGCTCCGAAGGGGCCATCAGGGGTCAAAATGCCCCCAATTGGCTCCAAAATGGCCCGATGACGTCACATTGATGGCCTTTTTTGTCTGATGTGACACCATTTCGAGCCCCAAAAAATGTTGGGGGCAAAAATGGTTGCAGAGCCCCCGGAATTGCCGGGTTGTGCCCCCTATAAATCTAAGCCTAGCCCCACGCCCCATCCATGCCCCACGCCCGATCGCACATGCATCGCAGCCGCAGCGCCCGCCCATCGCGTCGGTCTGGCTGGGCGTGATCATGACATGATGAATAGGGCCATCGTCTACCTCACGAGGCACGGCTCCCGCATCGACACCCAAGACCCACGATGGCTGTCCAAGTGCTCCCACGATCGCGCCGACGACCCGCACCTCTCGCGGGACGGCAGGACGGGCGCCCTCGAACTGGCCGGCAGGATGTCAGAGCTGCGAGCCGAGGACGGCTGGACGACGCTGCACATAGTGTCCTCGCCGTACGTGCGCTGCATGGAGACGGCCGACGCAGTCTCCCGGGCTCTGGATGGGACGCCGATCAAGGTTGAGCCGGGGATCGCCGAGGTGAACACCAGTCGAGATCCCGGGTTTTTGAGCCCCGAGGAACTGAGGGAACTGTTCCCGTCGGTTGACGTCTCGTACGTGCCCGCGATCGCACGCGAGGATCTATCACTGGAGTACAGTGACGGCGCATGTGCCCGGCGCTCCGCTGAGGCCGCGAGGGCGGTCAGTGATCGCCTGGACGGTCCCATTTTGTTCGTGGCTCACGGTGCATCTTGCCTGGGCATCGCTGGAGAATTCGGCCAGCAGGGATATGTCGGCTACACGAGCCTATCGAAATTCATATTGAGTGCCGATGGGGGATGGAGAACAATCCTATTTGGAGATGTCTCACATTTATCTGACAAACAGACATCGTTGGACAGTGCTTGGTGACGAATCCGACGGCGACAGCGTCCTCCGAGGGATGGCCCATTCCATAAAGTGCCGTATGCCAGGGGAAGAGGCAGGAGAGTGTGGGCTTGGGATAATGCCCTCCCGCTTGTGTGGATGTCCTTCGAGGGCGCATTTCGTTCATCATTTGGCATATTTCTTCAGTTCAACTATCTTCTGCTACAAAAGTGAAAGCTCAGGATTTTGCACATGAAAAATGTGTGCAACTCAAGCCGGTAACAATTCCGCTTAAATGTTCATGCTTGGTGCTGTGGTGGACTTGATCGTTTTTTGATATCACATTTGATAATGTATCTACATACAACTTTTGAGAGAGGTAGGAAGGTGATGCAGGGTTGTTATGTGTATAATGCTACAATACGCAAGATGAAATGATGATCAGCGTCGTTCAGTATTGGGGCATTTCGTGGTATCAAGTTGTTTGTTTGGTCGCTGCACGCTGCACCCTGCATTCAGGAACCATCAGAAGCGAGGGTGCGGACGGCAGGGCGCTGGAACGGTCGACTTGACATCGATCGGGGGAGCAGTAATCTACTAGAGATGGTGACATATGGGTGGAACATATGGATACGGTTAGTTGGTACACGTTGTCATTTACTCCCTCATCCGCAAACTAGATATCACAAGACAATAGATCGCTGTACGTGTGTGCTCTCACCTCATTTTCAACGGTATTGTATTACCACACTCTACACCACTTCATCCTACAATGGTAGACATTCTCAGGTGCAACGTTGTTGAAATCGCGGAAATGACTATTGTATGTAACGTACTTCGATGCCTGCAGCAATAGATCAGGCAGTGGAGACATCTCTATCAGTGCCTCGGGTGTTTCCTCATCTTTTTTGCATAAAATACAAGATCATGTGTTTGTCTTTGCCAGTGTGTGTTGCAACGCAAGTAGAGCGAGTAAATCATTCAAATCGTTGGATGATAGCATGGGTACAGTTGCCACGAGTAGCCACAATATGCGATGGTTGATATCTGAAATCCCAGGGGCTTCCGGCATTCAAACATGACATAATATCTCATATTGGTTGTGCCTCCTACGTACCCCACCGCCTTACATTTCACTCTAGAGAGGTAGCTTCAACTTCTTTGTTTTTGTGACCCTCCATGGAAATCTCTAGCGAGAGAGAGAGATGAGGTAGAGGTTGTGAGAGACAGAATGAATGCTTAGAGATGATGCCCTGTATGGTAGCGATACTACCATAGTGTTGTCCAGAGAGAGACGGGACGAAGGCATCCCATCTTTCATCCCACTGCGCCGAACATATGTCGTATCTATCAATCCTGTGCTATTGTCCGACTAACGACATGAGTGTTTGTATTTGCCCTTCCTGCCATTTCAAGGAGAAAAATAGATTGATCGTGTATGCAGGGAGATGCCGAGGTCGTGCGCGAATGATGAAGGCAAGCAATGTAGAAAAGAGAGATGCTATCTGACTGATGCCACACACCCGCCGTATCGAGTGGCCGGTGCTCAAATGGCTGGGTCTGCAGGTCGGCATTGAGATAGTACCATAGTACAATACTGGCGCGCTTGCATGCAGCCTTGGTTATCTACCAAGTAACTCCAACATTGGCATGAATCATTCCCAAGATAATAGCTCAGGTTTGAGCGCAATTGATGTCCAAGGTGTAGCCCCACCGGCGACTGCTGCATCCAATAGACATTCTCCTGATAAAACGGGCGCTTTTGCCATGACGCCACCTAATCCGACAAAAAGCGCTCTGTCGCTGCAAATAGATCAATTTGACCAAGGCAACTTTGTATCCGAAGTCAATTCGCTGAGCACCGCCCAAGCACTGCCTGTTCATGGTTGTATCTCGAAGCGACCAGCGCCTGTTTCCAACGAGCGCATATTCCTACGGAAAATATCGAAGATGATTTCAGAAGAACGATGGCACGAGATGGATGACTTTCTTCGATCGCCAGAGCAGGTTGCCGCCTACCGGTCTGGCTTCGAGTTTTCTAGATCACCTCCTAGGTGGCACAACACTTCTGGTGGAACTCAGAACATAAATAGCGTTCGCGGGTTGGCTTCGTCGGTAGACTGCTTGTCTCTTGACATGGCTAGTTTTGGGGGTCACGATTTGGACCCAATGGAAGTGGTGCATTACGCTTGCCGCTTCAACCCACCTCGAACAATCATTCGGCATTTAGCATCATTGTATCCTGGAGGAGTGCTGTATCCAGATAAACTGCATCGTCTCCCGTTGCATTATGCTGCGAAATGGGGTGCATCTTACAGACTAATTGTGTACCTTATCGAGAAAGATCCATCCGCTGCAAGTGTCAAAGACAACCTTGGCAAGACACCTCTTCATCTGCTGTGTGAGAGCTTTTCCTCATCTGACGACTCAAGCAGGGCGTATGGACTATGTCCCGAGGACAACATGCTTGAATCTCTCACAGCACTGATTGATGCAGCTCCAGATGCAGTCAATATAGAAGACAATGATGGTACAACTGCCATTGAATACGCAATTGCATCTGGATCTCCTTTACGCGCCGTACGCTTGATCCAGAAGGCATCAGAATCTGACTGGAAGGAGCGTAAGAAAGCAAGTGTGCCTGGCGAGGACACTCATGAGATTATTGAACAAAAGCTAGTACAAGATCATCAACAGAGGCAACAGGCACAAGAAATGGATCGAGAGATGAAGCGCATGAATGAAGCATCACATGGCCAAGTAAGGCCATTGAATGATTCAATTCGTTCCTCGATGAAATCAAAGCCTAGAAGCAAGCGTGCATTGGCCGCCTAGCATGATGTCAGAAGCTACAAAATCTGTACATATCTAATGACTATGAGTTTTGTGTGGGGTGGTATCGACGCACATCTTTACCCTTCTTCTAGGTTACTTAGTATGGATGTTCTTTGAATCATTAGTTCAACATAATGCTCATCTGTAGAGTGATCTCGAATGAAATTATTTGACTTGATTTGGGGGCTACGATACTCATCTAGGTATTGATCTCCTTCAAACCATTATGTCTCTAGCGCTTCTTCATATGTACCAAACTGTACTCAAATATCAAGCCCCTGGTAGGTATTGAAACAATTCATGGGGCATTCACCTCGTATTAGTAAAAATGAGACTATCTAATAAGCATCCAACTGGCATTATCTAACTCTTGGCATCATGCTGCTCTTGATGTCATTGGTTTCCTCAGAGACCTGCTGAGACGCTTGGGCAATGCTGGTGACTTGACTTGACCCTGGAAATTCATTAGGTGCATTCCCATCGAAGTCACTCCATTTTTCAATGCGACTAGCCTCTCAGCGTGCATGATTTCCATCAGTGTGGCGCCATTGAGAACTAATACCTTCCTCCTCTCTTCAGCCCCTAGGACAAGATCACTTCGTTTGCGCCTTTGGTCCTTCCTAACACTTTCGAACTCATCCAGTGATACTAACTTTTGATCTGCATACTCCCAGCCCAATGTGATAGGTGCACCTTCTGTGCATGACGGACTGTCCCCCAAAGTTTGGTCGTACTCTCGAACCGATATCGTAGAAAAAGAGCACCTCCTACCTTGTACCTTGGGCACCTTTCTCTGATAGCAACCATTGTCAAGAGAGCATCTGCGGGAGATGCATGGAGATGGGCTAGGAGCGAAAGAAGGCTTTGACGATGACATGGCTGGGTACATATCTTCA
Source organism: Thalassiosira mediterranea (assembly GCA_036939795.1). Lineage (NCBI taxonomy): Eukaryota > Bacillariophyta > Thalassiosirophyceae > Thalassiosirales > Thalassiosiraceae > Thalassiosira > Thalassiosira mediterranea. Next base: position 11,055 of record JALLBE010001088.1, read on the forward strand.
GATGTTGACGATTCTTGGTATGGACGGTTACGGACTCTGGACAATAAATAAAAAGTGAGATGAATAATGTGGTAACGAGCGAGAGTCCAGTTCTTGCCTTGCGGCCGCATACACCATGGTGTAGTGTGTATGGTATGGTAGGTGCGTGTGAGGTATCGTACCATATCGCAACATTGTTACTCCCAAGCACGACTTCCGACTGGCCCGCCCCTCGCGGGATGTCCCTGCTAGAGCTCATATTCAGACAGCTCAGACGATCACGAGATATCGCGGCTACAAAGCATCCCATCCCAGTTGCATGTTGGCAGAAGAGAACAATCACATTTGCGTCGCGAAACCCCTCGAACAAGAAGTTGAAAAGGGAAGTATGCTGCCTCTTCGTGCCTGCTATTTTCCCTTTCACGACCGGCGCAATCTCAATCACATTGTTTCACGCGTGTTGTGCATAGTTTTTGCAGCAATAAAATCAGAGAGGAAAATTAATCGGTGCGACAAGCGGCACCAAATCGACACCTAATACAACATTAGGCGTGTCTCTGGACAAAGTTTGAGGCGGGTCGAACAAAGTCCTCTCGTCTCTCTTGAGAAAAAGTCTCACACATATACAATACCCCAGCTTATTCTTTCCGCTCAACAGTTTCAACATAGAAAAGAGTTCTGAGCACTTTTCGCACGAACAACTTTTTTATGGGAGTATGTATTTTAGTGGTCGACCACTAAGAATCCTACTGGTCGACC
>JALLBE010001089.1:0-15445 GCA_036939795.1 Thalassiosira mediterranea
CAACAGACACATCCTTGAGAGGTATTGGCGCGGGGTCGCCAGATTTCTGCGGAATGACCAACTGGGAACGTGGCAACTGACGAAGAGTTTTGAGGCGGGGCACGCCGCGCACCCACACCCACGACATCATATACCAAAAACACTTCGACGGCTTTAGGTAGCCTCCCGTCGCTTGTGTGATAAGCCCCCAGTCCGTGGTCGCTTTTTGAACCTGACGAAAGAACTCTTGATCCGACATGCCCCGCCGCTGGCAGATATGGAGGAGATCGGTGTCATCGACGAAGATGATAGCCGCAAGGAAAAATAGCATCCCAGACCAGGCCCCAATGAAAGCAGACCCATGGCCAAGCCGACGGTAGGTATTACTCATCAAGGAACTTACTGCGGTGAAGCCTGGTGGTGCCTGGCCGTTGCCCTGGCCAAAGCCGAACATTGGATCATCGGGCGTACCGCCATATCCTTCCGTCGCGACGCCGTACCCCGTGCGGAGGTAAAACGTCATTGTCTGAAGAACAGACAGGGTAAGAACGACCATGGCGACTGGGATCTTGAACGCCTGAAGAGCTATGCTCGCGATTGGATGGGCGACGGCGTCGTAGCAATTGCCTAAGTCCACACTTTCGAGCCCAGCGGTAATGTGTAGCGACCGAATGATATCGCAAAACAAAACTTTGCAGAGGACCCCATGGGCGGCTTGCGTGCCGCGACGAGCAAACTGTTCAATTGGGACCTGGTTCGCCTCGTAAGCTTGATCCATCATTCTCTTGGCGAAGACAAGTTTGTTGTGCCAGTTAAAGTCGGCCTCGAGGAGGCAAATGGCACGGAGCTTGTCAACGAAGATGTTACCGAACTCCTTTTCAAGGAGCACCGTGATCGCCGCGCCCCAACGTTCGAGGGGTATGCCCGTCTTTGCAGCAAAGGACAGTTTGGCAGCGTGCATTGCTGAGAGGTACCGATCGTGTGCCGCAGCCTTGTAGTGACCAAAGTGCACATGAGACGCCGACGCCGACGTGAGCTCGTCGGAATGCTTCCAATAATAACTAAAATCGTCCCCTGACACCAAAGATGCAACCTCATTGGTACTGCGTTGGACAAAAAGCTTGTGGGCCTCGACGAGGACATACTTCGTGTAGGGGTCAACATCATCACTGAATGTATACTCCCCGCGGAGTATCCTAGCCGTCGCGGCAGTATCGCCCAGGTATCCCACGTCATCGAATAACGAACCGAAACAGATTGGTGCGTCTCGTGCGAGACGAAAGCGCTTCCCCATCTGACCAGAGACCTTCCTTTCGACCTCGTTGCGGTTTTGGTACAGGGTGGAACCCTCCCCGCCCTGGTCTCTGACACGCACAGCTGTGATGGCGGCGCCTCGGCGAGGCTTCGTGGAACGTGCGACACCTCTCCATCTCTTCCGACTTGCCTCGTTGCGTAAAATATCCCGAATCCTCCTGACTGCTTCCTCGTCGCCCTTCCCCCTGGCCCGCATGAGACAGGACCGCAGGTGCTCGCGCCGGAGCTGAGGCGCCACGCGCTTGAGCTCGAAGAGCCGTTTCACGCACGCGTCGCGGTTGGCGACAGCCTGGTCGTGAGTCATAAACTGGGGGTCGGTGATACGAAGAGCGGCGGCAGTGCGGCGCAGGTTGCTAATGTTGACATCTCCACCCTCGATGAACTTGATGATCCAGGAGAAGCAGTCTCGACGACGAATCCACAAATTAACCTCAGGACTATATTCGATCGAGCCATCCATAAACTGATTGCATCGTTCTTCTGCCGCAAGCTGGAGCTCCGTCGTCTGTTTATCCCATTTATTGAAAGCAGCGGCCGACTCCCGCTTAGTCCTCGTGGGGCACCGGCACTCGAGGTCCTCGAGCTTATCGAATATTCGGTGCTCGAGAGTTAGTCGCCGAAGGCATTTCAGATAACGTTTCATTGTCCGATCTACGTTGCACTTAAGCTTGCGTCCTCGAGGCCTGACCAGTTTGGGGTACTCCAGCCCCAGAACTGAGCGTGCACAGAAGTCCATGACCCAGTAACGATGGTCCCCCGCGCCCTTTTGATGGGGCGAGACGTACGTCGCGAAGCAGTCGATGCCAGGGGTCGCGAAGCATCCTGTGATTGGCTTGCGACCTCGGAAGTGGCTAGCGGGAGCCTCGTAGCCGTGGACAGCCTGGAATTGCTCACTCATGTGAAGGTCAGAGGACGCCAGTGTCTTGGCAAAGTCACTGGTGTAAACGTTGTCATTTAGGTCCATGAATAGGATGACCTCGTCGCCCTCCCGATGCCAACGCTCGAGCTCGTGGAGAAGTTGCTCCTGGAAGAGCAAGCCAGGGGAGCGAAAGTTGCGGCGCTTTCGAAAGTAGCGTCTATGCTGTGCCCAGACAGTGCGATTCGAACGCGTGGGGTCGCGCAAGGAGCGGCGAGAGGGCTCCACTGGATGATACGCGGTGACAATGCGCGTGCGCGTAGTGCCTGATCCGACCTGCAGCCATGTCCATCGTCCGAGGCCTGTGGGATCTGAACCCGAGTCCAAGGTGTAGCCGGCGAGGCGACTGAACGCCACCGCTGCTGTGCCGCCAGGTTGGGTCCTCGCAGAGGGCTCAGTGATGTTGTTGGCTGCAATGGCGACCTTCTCGTTGGCCCCACCGACGAAAGTCTCAAACTCTTTGCCCTCTGGGACTTGACGAAAGTCCACTCCGCCCTCCAGGAAGAGAGCGCCATCGGTCTGAAAGCGGCGATTGATTTCGCGGAGTCGTTTAAGCTTCCACGCCTTGGATTCATCGTAGATACCGAAGTGATTGACGTTCTCGCCGAATAGCCGAATGACCCCGCTGGGCTTTGCATCAGGCACACCCCCATAGCCATCAGAGTTGAGCTCTTGCAGCAGCTCCGTCACTGCCTGCTGCTCGCACGCCTCAGCCGCCGCCACCTCCTCCACCGCCGCCTGAAGAGCAGGTGCGCGATCTTCACCTGTAACGCGACGAGTCTCACGCGCCGAGTCCTCTACGAGCTGATCGTGAGTGGGGCGAGTGGACTTCTTTAATTTAGCCGCACCTCGGCGAAAGTTGCGTAAACGAGTACGAAGACGCTGACCCTCAGCCCCGCCTTGCCCTCGCCACCTGCCCGCACGAGCCTGCGACCGAGCTCTTCTCTCCGCATTGTGTGTGGGCGCCTCCACTGAGGCACCCTGATCTTGATCAATATGAATGTTTGGGGGGGCAGATCCCAGGTGCTGCATGCCCCCTCCACCGTGTCGCAGCCCTCCTCCAGTCCGTACAGTTTGTCTGCGAGCCGGACCATCACTCGCAGAGGGCGAGGCAGAGACCGAAACCCTGCCCGCCGGTTGGCATGCGCGCTGTCCATCTTGTTGCCGCGCGCGTGCCTCACTTGGCAACCCTCCACCAGTCCTCGTGGTAGTCCGACCGCTAGGACCATTCGCAGTCGGACTTAAGTGGGCGCGAGATCTGCTACCCCCGCTGGCGCCCGCAGCGGAGGAGTGTGGGGCCCTCAACCTCCCTGCGCCATCTCCACATCACTCACGCCCGTGGCGGGTGAAGGGGTGGCGCTTCCACTTGACGGCGGGGGGGAACCGTGCTCGATCTCCGCTATGCGGTTCACGAGCCTCGTGATGCAAGTCTGGGTGTCTTTAAACAATGCAGCAAGAGCAGTGGAAGTGGTGGTTGTGAGGGAGATAGTGTCAGCGATGGCGTCCTCAGCAAGGAGAGGAAGAGTGAAGAGCTCGTCATCAGGAGAGAGTTCGGTCAGTTTGTCACGAAGGGTGTACATCCGGTGGCGTAGATCAGGGAGGCGGCTCTGGATGTCTTGAGTCGTCACAGATCTGTTGGTGCCATCGCCCACGGTAGAGTCGCCGAGAGAGACATTTGAAACAGCATCGCCGTCGCCTGGGTTATACCCTGCCTTGTCGTGGAAGTTGTGGGCCTCGGCCACGCGCTGCATGGCGGCGTCACTATACTTCTTCTTCGTGGCACGAACTTTGGCGGCGTCGCGGAGCTCCTGGGGAATCTCGAGAAGGCCCCGCTTGGCCATCTTCGCCACGAAGCCTGACTGCACTACCGTGGAGAGCGACTTGACTGTCATCGTTGTGGGATCCCAGACGGAGTCACGGGCAGGTGACCGTTCATCTTCACAGTAGCCTTGCAGGATGGAGATCAAAGTCCGATCAGAGTAGCCCTTCACTCGTTTCATCACCTGGTAGAGATGAGCAGGGAGGCGGTCCTTCACGGCAGTGACAAAGTGCTCGTTGGCGTCGCTGTTGAAATACTGCAGAGCAATACACCCCGGACGATCAGGGCCACTGTTGAGTGCACCGAGGAAAACTTTCTGCCCGTCCATGCGACGAAGGTCCAAGAGCTCGCGCTTGATTGAAGTGTGGCAGTGGATAACCTCGGCGCCCTCATTGGCCATCTTCACCTTTGTCTTCTTCTCCAAAAACATAAATCCCTCGACGTCGATGCAGCAGTGGTTGTGCTGATAGCACATCTGAGCCACCAGAGACCTGTACCACTCCACACGCTCCTTCTCCTTCATATTGTTGTGTGTGACGAGGGCCAGGAGGTCACAATCCTTGCTGATACAATTCATGAGACCCCGCTTAGCAAAGTCATTGAAGAGAGGTACGAGGCGGGTCTTGTCGTGCACCGACATCTCAATGCAGATGAGTTGGCGCAAAGAGCGGTGATACTCAACGAACTCCTGGTCATCGTCATCGAGGATGTCATTGCCTTGGGGCAGGCGGACGTAGACGCGACGAAGGACCATGGGGGGAAAGACCTCGCCGATGTACTCGCGTGCATCGTAGCCTCCATTCGTTCCACGCTGCAGAGTCTCCTCGTGCTTCTCCACCTGGGGAATGAGCCTCTCGGCGACAGCCACCGGGTCGAGGTCGTTTGAGGTCCCAACGAGAGCATGCGTCTGCTGGGAGGAGAGAGCATTCATATCCTTGCGGCGCATGCCAGTCTTCAACGGAGCCAGGGGGCCAGCCACCGTAGTGAGAACGTAGTCAAGGCTGAAGTAGGTGTACAGCCGGATGCTCACGTAGGTTGCCTTCTGCTTGCGCTGCTTCCCATCGCGGTCGAGCTGGCCTGCGTAAACCTTGGTCAGGTCCCAGACGTTGCTGACCTGTGCGTAGGGGGCCAGAGCAGGCAAGTCGGAGGGGAAGGATTTGAGGTCGCGGACGGGAGGGAGAGGCATCTCGTCCTGCTCGACGTTGTAGATGGGGAGGAGGCATGCATCCTTGTCGGCCTTCAGCACCTGCGCGAAGGCCTGACGAACGCTCGCGTACGTCCTGGTGGAGGGGTCCTCGTCCTTATTCTGCTTGTCGACGTACGAGGTGATCGTGCAGAAGTCAGAAATGCCGTCCGTCGTGCGATTGCGGCGCGGGCGAAGGTTGGGCAGCCGGCCTTCCTTTTCCTGAGCCTCCATCGACGCAATGGTGATCGGATCGAGCTGGGAGCGGTCGATCGATTGGGGAGAAGGACGTAGGGACGTGAGGGAGGATGGCTCTGTGCCAGGGGTAGAGACGGATCCCTGAATGACGGCAGGAGGGCGAGCAGTGGCAGCGGCGTAGGAAGGAGACGCGGCGGGAGGCTCGGCCGGTTTGTTGAGGGAGAGGCCTGCGCAGTACTCCTCCAACAGCGACTCGACAAGTCGAGCGACCAGCTGGTCCTTCCGGCCAGACACGGTCAGCTTCCTCGCCTTGAGCTCCACCTTGATATCCTTCGAAACCATGTTTGAAATGGCTCGTTCAAGGCGGAGCCGCTCTGCCGCACGGAGTGACTCGGGCGAGAGGTCGTGTGGACCTACGCCAGCTCCTCCCTCCTCTCCCTCGCTCATGGCGGCATCGCCTGCAGCCGCCTCATCCGCGGGCCCGTCATCGACGCCAGCAACGTCATCCTCGGCGCCAGCCGCCTCGTCATCAGCCACCTCCATCTCGTCGTCCTCGCCGTCCCCCTCCATCTCGTCCTCCTCCTCGCCGTCAGCCGCGTCGGGATCGTCCTCAGTGTCCTCGCCACTCGTCGTAGACCAGTGATCATCCTCGTCGCCACCGTGGGACGTATTCGCGCTCATATTGAGCGAAACACGGCCCTTGCGAGGCTTGGAAGACAACGGAACAAACTCCTGAGCCCGGTGGTTGAGGCGCTTGCCCGAGGCCACGACGCCCGAGAGCGAGTTCCCGTCAGAGTCGACGTCAGCGACCTCAGGAGGGTCGGGCTGGACTGACTGGACACGCTTGTTGGAAGAAGGGTCACGACGCTGAGGACTTGCCGCGGGAAGCTTCGATTTCCCGTCACCATCACCGCCACCAGCACCGTCCGTTAGGCCGGCCGAGCTGCGAGTGACACGGCGGGGAGGGGACACGAGGACCCCGGTCGATTCCATCGCCTCATCGCCCGCCCGATCGCCATCAGTCGACGTCTCCCGCGCGGTGGACGCGCCATCACCGGGGCCAGAGACCTGGCCGTCGAGAAGCCCGTCATCCGCGTCATCGGGAAGGGGAGGAGGGTGGGCCCCACTCGCCTCGCCGCCGGAGGGAGGGTCAGACGCGCCAGGCGTGAAGTCATCGCCCTTCGCGGCGAGCTTTGCAGCCTCAGCCGCGGCAATAGCCGCCGCTCGCTTGCGGGCCTGGGTGAACTGGCGGGCCTTGCGGCGAGCGGCACCGGACTTGTTTTTCTTGGCCATGGTAGGAGGGCGAGGGCGGGGACGAGGAGGAGGAGGATAGGGTGGGGGTGGAGGCAGTGGGGGCGGCCATGGAGGGAGTTGTGAGCACAATGTGATGGCCGCCCGTAGATCGTACCAGTTCCCACGTGGGCAGACGAGTTTTGCCACCAGAGGACGAGGCTGCCCGCTCCAGACGGCACCGATGGAGGGGCCGACACCCGCTACCATCTGCGCCCGCGCCTGGCGACCACCCCGCCTCGGCCCTATGGACGTTTTAGCACCCGGCCATGGTGGATAAGCCATAGGCAGTCCGCATAGCGGGGTGCTAGGGCGATGAGGTTTCGCCTTGCTGGGCCTAGGAAGGGCCGGATCGGTACCGATTCCCCCGTGGCGCCTACGCATCCCTTTCAAGTAAGCATGTAAGATTAGTAATTTTCACGTGGTGACTAATCCCTGAGCGAGTAATTTAAGTTGTTGGTTTGTTTGCATAACTGTGGTGAGCACCACTAAGTACGGGTCGCTACCTATCTTTGTATGCCCGCATGGGGCATGACGTCAGATGAGCAGCAGTTGTCGTTGACGCTGTTGGTTTTCGCACCTGAGCTGCCCCATATGGAGAGGGAGGCACAGTGGAGAATAGCTCATGGTTAGCCTGGATGGCACATGATTGTTCCACGAGCAATAGAGATTAGCGAGGTATCTACCATCATACATCTGTTTCGAGTCAGGTCCTTGATAATCCTCGCTTTACTCTATGGGGATGGTGGGTCTCTACCTTAGGTACGCTGGCTGCCTCAACTGCCCTGAATATTGTGCCCAAACTTGGTCCCGTGGTGGGATCACCGAGTTAGCACGTATTTTGCAAGAGCTCCTTCCCTCCTATCGAAGTCATTATTGACAGTCCGAGCCGATTAAGTTTCGGCGAATTCGTTTGATCACCACATGCACACCGACGTGCCACTTTACCTGTCGCCGCACCCACGTCTTACGTCTCTATGCAGGAGGCCTATCCCACCTCGTCTCCCACGTTTCCAGGTTGTAATAATAGATCTGCCCATTGATGGTGGCAGCCGCCACCCATGGCGAGGAAGCCAATGCTTGCGATTCTACTTCAGGGCTTTCCGACGACGCCTGAGGCTGAGCCTGTATGTCTAATTCGATTTCCTGCTCCTGCATTGGCTGGGCCTTCTCTACTTCTTCTCCTTCTTGTTGTTGTTCCTGAATCCTTTGATGCAGTTGCTGCTGTAACGTGTGCTTGTAGTGGTGCTGATGTTGTTGATGTTGATGTTGATGCTGATGTTGATGCTGTTCAATTGAATGCTGTTCGAATGGAAGCTGTTCAAATGGAGACTGTTCAAATGCAGTTTGCTCGAATGGAGGTTGTTCAATTGAAGGCTGATCGAATGAGGAGGGCTGTCGCTGCATCATCATCGGTGGCAGGTGCTGGTGCTGGTACGCCGCAGGGTGTCCTATGTGATACTGGTTCCACGTCTGCATCCCGTGATGCTGCTGATGGAAAGCTCGAAAGCCCTGTCGCGGTTGGTTGTAGCCAGGAGAATCCGGATAATGCCGCGGGATCCCTGCCCACTCTGTGTGATGATCCCGTTCTCGCCCTCCAGCTAAAGAGTGGAGGTGCCCATCTCTGTGGATCTCTTCAAGCATTGCCTTGGCCGTATCGATGCCATGTCGCGGCCCCGTGATGCTCACTGTGCAATTGGCTTGATCTATCTGAATGCCACAACACGTGCGTCTTTGTATGTCGTTGATAGTCATACCACGCTTGCCGATGATGTGGCCGATGTCTTTTCGGTCACAGGGTACGACCTCGGTCTCCTCCGGAGGCACTACCGGGGTCATAGCTTGGGCGGCGGGCGGTCCCTCCCATGCGTTCGGAGGGTAACCGCCAAAGGCCAAAGATTGCGGCGAGTGGGCACTGCCACCGGCCCAGTACGTGACACTCTCCATGCTCGCGGTGCCTCCCGGCGGAGGAAGTATCGGCGGCTGGAAGTACTGCTTGTATCCGCTGCCGGGATCCACGCTGGCAGCGTCACTCGCCCCCACGCCCCATTCGCGCTCCATCACCAAAGTATGCGCGTCTGCGTGCGGATTGGAACTGAGGGCCGCCACCATCTCCGCCGCCGCATCCACCGCTCCCGGCGTGCCCGTGATGGCCACCTCCCTGGTTTCCCCGGTTTGATCTTCCCTGTGATCGACCTGTATCCTCGCCCCGCTCCTGCCCTGCAATTCGCGTATCGTCTCCCCGCCCCTCCCTATGATCTTGCCTATCACACTTGCCGGCACCCTCACCCTGCTAGTCACGGCCCTGCCCAACGGCAGTTCGGCCCGAGCGCCATTTGGTGTGCACAGCTTCTCCACCAACGACTTCGCAAAGGAAACGTCCTCTCGCGTAGGCCCTCGGTACGTCACGATGCGAGGCGCGCCCGGGAGCACGTTCTGGTCTACGTCTATGTGACACCCTGAACGTGACTGGAGGTCGCGTATGGTTTCGCCTCCCTTGCCTATTATACGACCGACGTAGAGCGGAGATAGATCGCCCGTCTCCTCGACAGCAAAGGTGACGTCGGTCGTGTGTGCAGGCGTGGGAGCTGTGGGTGCTGCCGGATGTGGCATCTCCTGGACTTGAGAAGGCTCGTCCTCTCCAGACTTCGCGTCTGCCGTGGAGGCTAAGGCCGGAGTGGCGGGTGCCTCGCTAGGCGATGGTATCGCAGGAGCGACCACAGAGGCAGTCTCCGCCTCAGTCTCTCCAGACGACGACGCGGGCGAGGCCGCACGCCTGATACTATTGTCTACCTTCAGTCCCTCCACGGCTACAACGAGAGAGCTGGTGGGATCAGAATCTTGAGTCGTGGTCTCCTCTGTTTTCACTGGATCGCTGAAGGCGGGGCTCTTCGTCTGCTTCCCTCCGTCTGCTCCTCCATGAGATTCGACCTCATCTACTCTAACTTGATCATCGCATTCGAGCTCATCGTTCTTTGCCTCCTCGCCGTGCCTACCTCGCTGCGACTCGGTCTTGCTTCGTGTTCCTCCTATGCCTTCGCAAGTCTTCTGCTCGACAGCGTCGTCGTCGCCCGTGACAGAGGACGAGAGGGCCGTCGTCGCGGCGCAGCCCTTTCCCCTCTCGCAGACGATCACCCTCGGAAGCAAATGCGCACTCGACATGCTGCTGGTCTTTTTCATGGCAATTGCATAAACGCGAGTCTACGTAGTTCTCTCTGTTCTATCACAGCGCAATAGATTATTGTGTGCCGTATCGGTCGTTCGCACGCCTGTTTTGCCACCTCCTGTAATGCTGGAGTGCACCCCTGCTGCGCATCGATGACAACGGGTTCAAGAGCAATAAGAAGAGAAGGCTGGGCTGTCGCGCTATTGAAGCTTGCGAACGAATGTTATGGGGAAGTTGAGTGTTGGTACTGTTGTCTGTGTGAGGGTGTGTATGGTATGTGTAGCGCAAAGTTGTTGGCCGGATTCGATCCGTCGTCGATCGTCTGTGGGTTGATTTGAGTCATGATCGATCCCAGCTGTCGGCTGTCGTGCATTTGCCGTGCACGGTGCGTGCACAAACTCACAAAAATCTCGATCGTGTAAAGCGAACCGCACCCCTTCAACCTTCAATACCCGGACCGGAACAAACAATACTGCCGAGCCCCCCGCCCCACATTTGCGCTTGCTGGCTGTTCATTGGGGACGGATTATCTCGATAGATGGCAGCAATCTGACACAATTACTACACATGAAGTGCACGCACATGCTAGCCCGTAGATATTCGCAGGCGCCGGCCGCGGCCATCGAGACGACATCGTAGCTTTCACGGGCCGATAGCTAACGATCTCTAACGATCCGCAGCGGTGGCGGCAACGATGGCCATAAAGACGGAGCAGACATATGCATTCATTTGAGCGCAGCTACACAAGATATTGTACGAGCTTTTCCCGCGTCAATCGATCGGTCAGCTTGCAAACAATGCTCCCGGCAGCGCCCCTCTCCCATAGCGTCAAGACGGTGCATCGTGTTTCCAGGTTCATCGGGGCAGGCCAGCGCGGCGCGATGGACAAGGGAAGGGGCTCGATGTTCGATGTCCCCTTCGCTAGCCTCGACTCCGAGCGGAAATATCACAGCATGGACACTAATGTGCAGCTGTGAGGAGGCAAGCTTGCCATGCACCAACGCGCGACCGACGCATGGTCCCAGCCGAGCCACCGCCATACAGACCGGTGGCATGACGTCGAAGCCGTGAAGAGCGTGTGTCATGACGGACCGGCAGGATCGAGCAGCCGATGCCTTTGCTCCGGAGAATGACTGCTCCTCGATCGGGCATCTCTCTTCGTATGTATGTAGAAAGTGGGGTGCTATCTAGCAGGTGCTAGAGCTACGAACAAGGCCACCTTTGAACAAGCTTTGAAGCACGTTTGAAGCCCTGCATGCGCCGATTGCTTGATTTGCTTGCTTCGTGCTTGCTTGATGGCTTGCCTTGATTGCTGGCTTGACGCTCATTCTCTTTTCTGGCGGGAGATCGGAAGGAGATAGAACATGTACTATTCCTTCGCATGTGCGATCAAATCTGATCCAGGCCAGCCAGGATTGAATCTTTTGTACATAGCTACTACCTATTCCTATGTATGCTACGAGAGGCGCGCGCGGGGGGTGGCGGAGGCGGGAGGGCGGGGCACGTGCTCCGCGGAGCACGGACAATATGTGCAATACATACGAGTGGCGGGAGATGACTTTCGTTCGTTCGATCGTTCATTCGATCGTTCATCAGTTGATGGTATTGTAGCAGACTGGACGATGATGGCCATGGAACCTTCATCGCCGGCGCCTCTTACCGGCGAGCAGATCGAGACATACCAGCGCGACGGCGTCCTCGTCGTCGACGGCCTCCTATCGCCGGACGAGGTGGCGGAAGCGCTCGAGGGGCTGGGAGAAACGCTGGCGGAAGAATTCGGGGTGGACGTCGATGACCTGGAGGGAACAGGGGGTGGCCTGGCGCACGCCAGCTCCACTAACGGCGCAGGTGAGTCCGTGGCCGACGATGCGATTTTTGTCGACTCGCGGTGCCGCCTACGATAGTCGTCGCACGCTGCGCGGTACGATGTGCTTGGAATGGTCGAAATGATAGATATTGGTGCAGGTTGGTGGTGGGTGCCTTATACTTCCAGTAGGCATGGTAGTTCTGCACGCTCTGTCTTATGTGGGTCTTATCATGCATGTTGGCAGTGGAGCAAATAGTTCAAAGGTCAAAGCATGGTGGATCATTTTCTGTTGGCATCATTCGATTGATATTATTGCGGAAATATTAGCGATGTTGCAACGAAGGCGGGCGTCCATGGTCGACCCGGTTGGTAGGTTGGTTTACTTATCCAGGCTGAAGATAATAATATATTATGATAGTCAGAATCATCATACCTCTCTCACTCACGTACCTACGCGTCTCTCTGTTGCCAGGAGGGGTCCTCGACATATTTTACCCCGAATGGAAAATGAAAATCGCCTCAAACGAAACACTCTTCCGGATGACCTGTCAATTGTGGAAAGAGGCCTACTGTCATTCCGGGGAAAGCTTTAAGGATTTGGAGTTGGACGTACACAAATGGCATCCCTATGGGGCGTTCGATTGTGGCAAAGGTTTCATGGTGAGTTTGACAATCCATTATTAGAGGAGCCTTTGGAATACTTCCCAAAGAATGAATCCAGATATGAGTGTCTTCGTCTCTTGTGGCTTATGCTATCGTCATCAATCGGCGCGCTACATGTATTTCAACTAGTACATCGATCGAATTGGGTATCGCATCCCAACCAAGTTGGCCACCAGCCTAGGGAGAAAACTCCTGGGCAAGGAGAAAACGGATCTGACCAAACACCAAACAACCCCCAGTGAAAACAAGAAATGGCCGACAAAAAAGAAGAACAAACCTCGGCCAATCCAGAGGTCACTGACGCCACATTTTGATTGCTGTCCAGAAAATTATCACGACGTGGCAGGCAAGAACAAGTGGCGACCAGTCCAGTGCTTTGTCTCGCTAACGGACAATCTGTATCCCAACACAGGTGGCTTTGAGGCTGCGCTGGGCTTTCATCGTGAATTTCGGTCATGGGTAGAAAATGGAAGGCGATTGGGAGCCTCGTCCAGATGTGGCGAGCCTAGCCAGGAACAAACATCTCAGCCACAGTCCCACCCGCAGCCGTGTGTTGGAGAGTACACCCATCTCAGCCCATCCCATGATCGTGATGTGATGCAGAAAATACAGCATATTCCGGTAAGGGCAGGTAGTGCCGTGTTCTGGGATAATCGAATACCCCACGGGAACTCGTATCGAAACGATCCAATTCCCTCAGACAATTGCCAGGTAGAAACTTCAGATGGTGCACAGCCTTCTGGCAAAGCAAGGGCTGTTGTGTATTGCTCTTTCTTGCCTGATGTTGAAGTGAACAGGGATTTCGTTAAGAGACAGCTGAAAGACTGGGAGGCAAGGCGATCTCCCAGAGTGGGCGATCGTTGGATCAAAATTGGACACGAGGAGAATGACTCTCTCCCTGGCACAAATGAATATGAAACTGATACCCAAAGGCTATCTACGCTAGGAAAAAGGTTGATCGGGCTGGTAGCATGGGCGGGATAGCGAGGTACTCTCTACTCTAGTACTTTGCACCTTTTAACAGAGGAAGTGCTTGAATACGGCATGAGGGACGGCTGAAATTCGATCACATTTCACTGATCTCGCGAAAGCTACTACTGGTGCAATGGAACCATGCCAGGTTTGTAGACACCATTTTTCAGTTCACCCTCCAAGAGAGCGGCTACCTGATTGTATTCCATGTCAAAGAGTGAAAGGAAAATGAGTGCACCATCACCTTGCCAGAGAAGGCATGGCTAAGGTGGCGCGCTTCCGCCCCTGCCACTCTTCACTGCAAGAACCTGTACACAGGCTTTGTCAGCAGAGTAATATATAGGTTGTTTTCAGGATTCAAATTCTTCTAAATATTTCATACAAAAGTCTAACATGGTGTATTCCTGCAGTGTGCTCTGGCACTATGTTCACCTCTAGACAGGCCCCTGCGAAGGGTAGGAATGCGCTAGACTCGTCTGAGCACCCTGCCTTTGACAGTCAGGTGCACCGCTCAAATTAATGCCATCAGCAATCTAAAAAGAACCACGGAGGCCACCCCAGCTGAAGTTCTTGGCATCACAATCGACTTCCGGCGCCGGCGTAACCGCAGGGTCTCCGAAGATAGAGTTACATTGCTGTAGTGTTCAAACACAGGACGAAGATGTAGCTGTCTCGTTAGTAAATGTGAATTCAGGCGGTACAATTTTTTTCGGCAAGCACATGATACTTGCCTGCTTGATGATGATATCAGTCGCATCCTTGCACTGGAAAGGCGCGAATGAGAACGAAGTCGAAGGGGTGAGAAAAATGGAAGACGAAAGAGCCTCCAGCAAAGAATCATCCCACAATTATGCGTACCGTGTCCTTGCAAAGGTCCTTGCAGTCCTTCTTGTCGTCACCTTCCGGATCAAAGCACTGTGCGAATCGAATGGAGAGATAGCTGTCAGAATTATTTAAGTCATAGTTGAAACAGATAATTTTGTTCGCTCTCACCTCGCCCTTGGTCCAGGTTTCAGTGCCCCTGTCGCTCTTGTCAGAGGAGCTAGAAGAGCTGGAGGAACTTGAGGAGGAGCTCGACGAACGGCTAGACTTGCTGCTCTTGTCGTCCTTGCTACTCTTGTCGTCCTTGTCGTCCTTATCATCCTTGTCGTCCTTGCTGCTCTTCTCATCCTTGTCATCCTTGTCGTCCTTGCTGCTCTTTTCATCCTTGTCATCCTTTTTCTTGTCGTCCTTGTCCTTATCATCTCCTTTCTGAATCAAGAGGGATGATGGTCCGTCGGGATCACTGAACAACCAGTCGCACCATTGCTGCTTGAATTCATCAGCAGGATCCTTACACTCTCCATCGGCAATGTCCTCGCACTCCTTCTTGTCATCCTTATCCGGTTTGTAGCAGTCTCCCTTCGCCCATGTGATACTCCTGTTGTCAGAGGAGCCACTGGAGGACGAGCTGGAACTCGAGCTGGAACGGCTGGAGCGGCTCGACTTGCTGCTCTTGTCGTCCTTGCTGCTCTTGTCGTCCTTGCTGCTCTTGTCGTCCTTGTCATCCTTGCTCTTGTCATCCTTGCTCTTGTCATCCTTGTCCTTCTTCTTGTCCTCCTTGTCCTTCTTCTTGTCCTCCTTGTCCTTCTTCTTCTTGTCACCACCCTTGTCCTTCTTCTCCTTATTACCTCCGCCGTCCTTCTTGGCGATGGCCGACATGATGTCGAAGGCGTCGCGGGTGAGCTCGATGGCCCTCCTCTCGCCGATCGAGGCGGATTCCTGAAGAGTGGAACATGGCGGTGAGATGGTGAAGGAATGAAGGCTTCGACGGACAACTACCTACGAAGGCCGAGAACACACGCCACTCGGAATGGGTTGCGGCGGAGAAACTCACCTCGGAGCTGATGGCAGAAGCTGACCCAACAAGGGCCATGGCTGCAGGTAGTGGAACTTCATCGTGTATTGTAATGTCGAATAGAAATAGAATGGTTCTCGAGGAGAGTTTGTGTTGATGCTGTGTCCGGCAACACACCGGTTTTTCAATATCAACATTTCAATACTTTCAAAAGTGGAAGAATGTTTCGTCCATGTTTTTGAAAACTTCCACGTTTCAAACATTTTAAAACGGTCAATCTTGCCAATTACTATGAGTTCCC
>JALLBE010001090.1:0-15161 GCA_036939795.1 Thalassiosira mediterranea
GCTTGTAGCGAAAAATGGCCCACATTTGACCCTTTAGCTGGATAGCTGTTAAAGCTAATATTCAAGTGTCACCCTCACTGTTGTGGCTGATCCTACTCTGAGAGTGCCCCCATTCCAATTCTTGCACTTGTCGTGAAGCAATAATAAATAGTTCACCTCGACCCAAAGAGAGGTTTTGACATGAATTATGAATCAATTTGATATCCTTGTTCAAGACTTGGTCTTGGTTGGGGTGACATAAATGAAACAGGAGCTCAGAATGTCATAGCAAAGGATGGTAGCAGTGTGGCTGGGCTGGCACTGGCATGGGGAAGCTATCAGTATCAGCTATTGGTGTGTATATGTATATCCGAGCAAAGATGCATATCTGGCGAAGAGCTTTTTCAGCTTTTTCAGAGAGTATTGGTGAATTCCGATCCTTGCAGTTGCTGAGGAGTCCCTTTTATGAAGTTTTGGTACAACTGCGTATGTAGAATTCAAGGCGGGAGAGTACGCGCCAAGATTTTGTGACACGAGAGGCAGGTCGGTGCGGTGTTTTTTTTTCTTCATACAATTTTGTTTTAGGGGGCAAGGGGGCATGCCCGCTAATCTTCGCTCGCAACTGCTGTGTCCTCAATGTGTATGTATATGTATACATATAGGCATGTGTATGAGTATGAATATGAATATTCTAATTTGATTAGTTCCTATTAGTTCTTCTTATTTGCCTTTATTTATTGACTTTTCTGTACTGGAGAGGCCACTCTCAAATTGAGGACAGCTTCCATGTCAAATCATGTCCAAGAACCCTCTCTGGTATGAAACACAACCACCTTTGGAGCAACATGAAGGCCACAGTTATGTGTCCGTCAAAAAGAATTTTTTGATTCTTTGTCTTCTTGTTGCCTCTAGAGAAAATGTTTAATGCTTGTTTACAATTACAAAAATTGAACAATGGCTACTGAGTTGTAATGCTTAGCCTCCCCATGTTATCTTTGCTTTGCTACCAGTCCTATCTTCGTGCCCAGTATATGACTGGAGTGACAACAATGCTACCAGTGGGATATCTAGTAACTATGAGGGTGACAACTATTCTCTAGACAAGGTATATTGCACTTTTGCCGTATGTGGTCATGCTCAATATTGGTGACCATCTTACCTACACTTGAGAAAGAAGAGTCTATTTCTCTGAGTCTCGATATCATTAACAGTCATATGATACATTCAAACACTTGTAACAAATACTATCTGTGGTGACTATAACAAGGAAATGAAAACATTGTTGACCTGGCTGGAAGGAGAATTCATCAAAGTCAGGAGATGATATATTGTTGGAGAAGTTTGTCTCGTGTCAATGCATTTTTTCTTTGTCTTTATCTTTGTCATTGTCCCGGCAAGCTGACAATGGAACTATATGCAACCCTTGGTTTGTGTGTCGTGACAGAGCTGATGCTCTGTACAGGGCAGTGGAACGTGTTTCCAAGTTGGTCATCTTTCCTGGCCCGGGAAACGAGGCACAAGTAGTATTTGGACTGCATTTGTTGCTGATGGATACATTTTGCCACTGGCCTGATATCGTCTGTGCTAAGATTTAGCTATCATTCCTCTAGGTATGTACCAACCAACTGTTGCCATTGTGGTTGTTCACACAGCTCGTTGGATAGAAATCTCACATACCTTCCAATGCGTGTTGCAATTGAATCGAGATCAACTAAGACAGCATTGTACATGGTACTAACATTTTTGATTAATTTTAGCTTGGGCGGTGCACTTCATGATGTGGCTGACCAATTCATTTGAGCACAATTCGGCCACATGAAAACACAATGCACCTGTTGTCATTAAACATCCATCAAATATTGGCACATTTATGTGTGATTGGTCACCTAGTAAGGAGAAGCCCTGCCACGCCCCTGGCCACGGCCACGACCACGGCCTCTTCCACGACCATCAACACCTTCTGCAACAGACCTTACCCTGGGCGAATCTGTGGTGGAATGGGCAGAATTGCGGAGGATCCTGCTATCTTGAGAGGAGGGCATTGGTCTACGTTGACCAGAACCACTAGAAGCATCACTATTCTGGCAGCTCAAGGTACGCCGTGCATGCTTCCAAGAGCCCTTGGTCTTTATTGCATTGCCCACATTAGTCCCGCTGCGTTTGCGTCCCCATCCATCACCTCCTGCCGCTACAGTTGGCATAGAAACACCAGTAGCCACATTGGCCCTGTTGGCCTCATGAGACCCAGTGCCCCAGCCATCAGTTCCTGCCATCTTGGTATCCCTAGAACCGTCATTTGACATGTTGGCCCTACTGGATCCATAGGATCCAGAGCCCCAGCCATCATTTTCCTTTGCTGCAGTTGCCCTAGATCTGTCATGTGACATATCAGCAGTATTGGCTCCATGAGATTGAGAACCCCAACCATCCTCTCCAGCAGCTGTAGCCGTCCCAGAACCACGATGCACCCCATTGACCCTAGTGGCTCCATGAGATGCTTGGGCTGCACTCTCTGCACTACAGCTCAGGGTCCGACGTGCATACTTCCAGGAGCCCTTTGTTAAGTTGGAGTTGCCCAAAGATGTTGCACTTCGTTTACGGCCCCATCCATCATCGGGTTGGTGTGATACATTTCCTCGCTGACTTCCATGAGAGTACCTTGCTCCATTAGATGGCACACTGCGAGCTGATTGGCTTGTTGGAGTCACTCTATTCGGTGTAGATGCAGTAGAAGGAGGGTGATTGCTATGCTGAGTACCTCCTCCTTGAAACGGCTCCACGGTCCTTGCCATTGTATTTCCTGCCACTGCCAATGTATCGCAAGGTAAGTTTACCTTGATTGGCTTGGATGGTGCATCTGACCGGGGCTGGTCAGTGATGACTTTTTTGTGTGTGGACTTCTTTGCACCCAGGTAGAGACTGTTTACATGGGTCTCGACATCAGTAAGTTGATCATGCAACACGCGTGGGCGTCCACAGAAATCAATCACCATGCGCGCAACTTCGATGTTGCGCATCCAATCTACATGGAATCTTGTACAAAGTTTATTCACATCTCCAGGCTTCTTCACGACGTCTTGCAGTTTATCCTTCACCAGTGCAAACAAGGATCGAACTATCCTAACGGCTGTGTAGTCCCCAATGGTTTCCTCAGTGACGATTCTGGTGGAAAAGATCTCACATAGACGCTTGAGGGAAAAGTTCCACCACGGTCCGAAGACGACCATGCCTCCTGTTTCTTTCTTCTTGAACAACTCGAGTTTGATACCCTTCTCTGATCGTTGAATCACCTCGATCTCGAGTAATATTGTTTCTTCAGATCGGTTCGTGTCGGAACCGCCGCCATTTTTGCCGAGCACATTATACATCGCCCGGTCAAAGAACTTCTTCTTCGATTTGGCGCGATACTTCGCATACGGGCGTACTTCTTCTTCCCCTTCCATTGTCACAAGCTCGATCACATCTATATCCCTCAAGCATGCAATCGCATTCGACATCAACTCTTCCGAGTATTCACCTCGATCATTGACCTTGATGTTACACCTCTCGATGGTTTCGATTTCTTTGGCTGAGAAAATGTTGGCGCCAGTAGCATCAAGCAGCGAGTGACCTCCGCCAGACTGCGTGTCTTCTCCTATTCGACGTGCTGACATGGTGAGATTTTCGACGAAGCAGATTAGCCTGCCTATTCATCCGCACACTGTAAGGAGCTAGGTGACAGGTGACACCATTCGAGTGAATAAGGTGCGGGGGCGCCGGACGATACTGCGCGAAGATCGAACAATGAGATAACTCACGGCAAATGGGTGTCCTATCCCGTTCGCTTGTTAATCCGACGGGGTCCGTCGGCGAAACAACAAAGAAGGAAGCGAGACGACGGCGAGGTTCCCTTATACTTCCGATGCGGGTGCGCGCTGCGTAGACCTATAGAGAGACGGCGAGAGGTATCGGGCCGTCGAGTTGTAAGCGGACAGGGTTCGAGCGGCGAGTGAGGATGGAGATAGGAGGAGTGAGGCCGCGGGGAGCGGGAGCGATGGATCCGCTTTGCTCGATCTTCTATCTTTGCTGTCATGTCGTCAGAGACTGAACAATCAAATAATGCAAATTATATATCAACTGTAAGGGTTATTTTGTAAATGAAATGGTAAATTTCTCGGTTTATGTTACAGTTCGACGCGTGCTTGCATTTCGTTAGCGTGATTATTTGTGCTCAAAAATTGTCAAAATGTAAATCCTTCCTTCTCTGTGCATACCGTCACTAGCATGTCTCTTATCGGTCCCGCCAAATCGTGGGCTCGCGCAGTGCGGGCAGTCAGCCAGTTGAAGCAAGTAGGATTTGGCGGGATGTTTATTGAGACATGATAATGTGGCCAGGCTCGCACATCGATTTGGCACGTCAAAATCGCTTCCCTTCTCATGTTGCTTGTCGGTCAACCTAGAGAGAGAGAGATACCGGAGGCGCAGAAACCAGCCAGAAGCGTACCTTTGTGTATGAAGAGACTGAGAGGAGCGGCCTTAGGTACATCTGTGCAAGGGTTGGGAGGGGCTGGGCCAGAGACGCTGGATTTAATAACATTCCAAGCCATTCCCAAATGAAATACAAGAGCAGTGTTAACACCTATTGTCATATTTCCTAAGTAGAAATTCTTCGTCGCATGTGCATTAACATTTGTCAGAGGCATAGGTAGTGTAGCAAGGTATGCACTTCCTTTCATCAGGCAATGATGTGTAAACGGCACAGTTTCGAGCTGTCTTTCATTTGTGATTTGATCACTGTACGGTTCAAGCTGCTCATTTGTGATTTGGTCACCGAAACGCATACTGCTTTGCTCCAGTTGATCCGATTAGTCAAGTTGCTTGATCTCTTTTACTCTAGTTCATGTTGAAGTGTTCAATGGCGGATGACTTTCCAACAATTAAAATTGTCACGCCAGACAAAGCGAGCTCGCCCAGCAGAGTATAATCCAGGAAAAGCGCAGCGTTTTCAACAGGATGGAAATGCAAGTGATATGAATACATGTGTCTTACTAAGAACCCCATAGAGAGGACGCATTTTAAACAACTGTTGTCCTTTTTGGTGCCTCATATGCCACCCCATCGTCTTCGTCGACAGTTATCTTTTGATCCAAAATTTCTGACCGATGTGCTGCCAAAATCATTGCAAAGGAAGCCAGGAGCAATGATTGCACGAGGCAGACAAAACCATTTAGCCTCTCACCATCAACTGGTAAGTCATTTTCGAGACGATCTTCAATGTATCCGAAAAGCCTGTATGTTGTGGACGAAATCCAGCGTAAATGAAATGCAGAGGTCGCATTGTGCATGTAGAAGGGGTGAAGAAGTAATCGTCAGAAATAACACCTATGAAATAGGTAACCAACATCAGCATAACTTACACAAGAAACATCAACATGAACATTTGAGATGCAGCTACCACACTCCCCATAAAAAATCCAACAGCGACGCTACTTTGGAATTTCCTCATGATAACAGTACCCCCCACACAAAGTAGTAGTAACACTATCGACGACCAGAGACTGACAAATGCCTCTGTGCCACCGCGGGATGACATAGTGTACATGGCGATGAAAATTTGGACTATCGATATGAAGAGAATGAAGTACCTGGCGATGAAAAGAAAACGACAGTTAGCTTTGGACGGGCGGCGAGCAACGAGAGAGCAATGCCAACAAATGCATTGTTTCGATGCCCCCTCATTGACAGGGAAAGCAATATCCAATATTGCAGGCAACGCAACCAGAATTCTCATCACCACACAGCCACAGCGCATTGATAGTGCACTGCTGCAAGACCCGAACGAGTCAGAGGATTTTCCGCCGAAAGAAGAATTGGGCACGCACCACCATCCTGCGATCAATTTCCGACTGCTTCCGTCACATAGCGAGACGGACAGGAAGGTGGTGACGCTCGACAGAGCGGCTCCCATGGTGGAATTTGGTGATTCTGAGAAGTATTGTTGTTGCCGAGTAGGGACGCTTGCTGCTGCGGGCCGACGACCGCGACACTACCGAGATGGGCTTGGCCTCCGTCAACCGTCGATCATTGCTCCCTCTCCATTTTGTGTTGCTTCGTTGCGTTGGGTTGGGAGTTGGGATGGCCGGACAGTATTAGGGGGCTATTACAGTAATGATAAAATCCCCGTAAAAGTTATGTTTGATTGTTGTCAGAGAATGTTGATTCCAATTTTCGAAATAGAGGTTACGTTGTTATGCCCCCTTTCTGGGTCTTGTGTTCATTTTATCACGGCACGTCGCGCGGCGAGGCCGGCGTGCCGCGCGCGGCGTGTGGCTCGGACCGACCGCGCGAGAGGCGGCGCTCGCACGACCCAGCGTCTAAAATCAACCCAAAAAAGTCCAATGTCGGTTTAACAGTCCAAAAACGACCCTCATATGAACAAATTCAACGAAAATGGACGAAAATTGTAGAATAGAATGCGATTTAGCGCGAAAGTCGTTCACAGTCACTGTGCTGAACTGTGCTGACGCCCCCAACAGGAAAAGTCAAAAATGATGACGACGATGACGCATGCATCTGCGCGCGCGCCGCCGCCAGGCCGCCATCATCGTGCCCACCGACCGACGACGCCGCACCTCCCACCACTGCTCCCAGATCCCAGAGGCCGCTGCCGCTGCCGCTCCAGCATCCCCGGAGTCAGAGACCTGGGACCCTCATCACGGCTCTCCTCGGAGGAAGGGCATTTCTCTCTTCAGCGAGTGCGCGCTGCGGTAGGCGCTCGTCCGACGGATAACCGAACCGTGGAGTAGAGAATCGCCTCGCCGGCCTCGCCTGCCTGTGCGACGTCCGAGCCTCGTCAGCCTCATCAGCACAGCATCTCGTGGCGTCTCGTACCGCGCGGCTTCCGTCTATCTGGATCTTGATAATTGGGGTATTCGACTTGTGCGGAAATGATTGTTCTTGCGTTCGTATCTAATCTTGATTGGAGCTTGAGCTGACAACGCTGGGAAGAACAAATCTCACACATCGTCCCGATGGCGATGCATCGCACATGTTGTTGTGATCTCTTTCGCAAAATGGCACGTTCACTTGCCTTCATGGTTGCGGTTAACGTTATCGTTTCGGGTCGAGGCGTCGCCGCTTCGTTTTGTCTTCCATCGAACAATGTGGCGACTGTTCGACATGGGCACGCCGCGTTTAGCCACGGCGTGGGTAAAAGGAATAGGACTCCCAGTTCATCACCGTTTGATGATCGGAGGAAGTTTGTCCTTAGACAATCTTCTGCAATGGGTGCGGGCGCATCGACGGAATCCGAACAGTTATCACTTGACCCGTATGGTGTGGAGTCATGCGAGTCTACCAGGTCACAAGCGAAACCGACCGAGCTTGAATTACTCGAGCCATCCGAAGTATCACGACGTGCGGCCCTTCTTCAAATGTTGTCACTTTCCATGGTAGCCAAGTCTTTACCTGTCGATTCTGCATCGGCTTCCGAAATCGACAACACCGGAGAGCTTTTCAGCCCGAAAAATGAGATGATCAAAGGAGGAGGATCCGCTGCCGCAAGAGGTATACCATTAAAGCCAATGGAACAGAAGGAATCGAGGAATAGGAAGAACCAGAGCTTGCTCAAAAGTACTGGGTTGATCCAAAACGTTTACGAGACGCGGTTTATCACATATCTGGCTCGATTCTTGTTGGTGTTCGATCCTGCCGCAAGTGCCTGGTGGAGCAAAAACTCCAAGCCTAGCGCAGCCGACGGTGACGTTTTAGAGGCGGAGGGTGCCTTCATCGATGACATATCAAGACTGAGATTTGCAGAGTTCGCAGAAAGTGTTGAGGTTGGTCTTGCTGACTATTTCCTGGGACCATACGGTAGCTATGCAAGTGTTGCAGCGGCCAAAGCTGGCATAGCAGCTGCGGAACCTGCCAGATCAGAGAGAAAGGAAACTGCTGATCTCTCTGAGGTATGGAGTAAGATCTTTTCTGGATGGCGTGCCCAAGATAGCACAAAGCAATCTGAGTCCAGTTTGTCCATCAAACGAGCGAAGAGAAAAGCGGAGAGGGAAGCAGCAAACTTGGCAAGGCAGGGAATACTGAACCTGTTATCTCTTCTGAAAGCACGGTACACGAGAGTGGAAGAGAAGCAACAATTGGCCATATTATTCTCGTTGATATCTAAACCTGAACTGCAGCCCGTGCAAGAGATCAGAGGTTTGCTAGGAGAGGTTGACAATGGCACGATAGCTGCGGTTGATCTTGTTGACATTTCTGACGATGACGATGAGAGTAACTCAGAATACTTCCGCCTCTCCAGCCGCCAAGGTGGTGGTTTCTCTAAAGGTGATAACGGGGTCATCAGAGTGGATCGCCCCGCTCCATTAGGATCAGAATACAAACCTGCAAAGATACAAGCTGTGATGAAACCCACATCGAGGATATTGAGGATCAATGTAGTCGATGGTGGGATGGGCTACACAGTGGCTCCAGATGTCTTCGTTAAACAAAGAGGAATATCCCGACAGTGCGAGGCGTGCGCAATCATTGACCGCAATGGGAGCGTCTCCGAGATCATAGTTTTGGATCCAGGTTATGGCTATGGTGGAAGTCGAGTTCGGCAAGGAGGAGAGCCCATCCTCCCCACAGTTGAGATACGGGAGCGCACGTTGAGGCAGAAGATATCCAAAAAGGCTGTCAAGCCCGCCAAAGCTGAGCCTGAGCTTGAATATAAGGTTACTGGAGTCGACATCATCGATGGAGGGAGTGGATACCTCTTCGATGAACCACCCAAAGTCACCCTGGATTTGCCTCGAAATGATCCGGACTGGTTTGCTGAACCTGCTATCCTCTCTCCGAATTGGGACGAGGACGAAGAGAATCAGCTCATCTTGGCGCGGGTGACCCAGATGAAAAGTGGGAGCAACATAGTTGTCGATACCAATGCTGTTAGAAGAGGCAAGGACAGTCTCACGATCCAGAATGATACTCTCAGGTCTATGCAAAAGGACCCAGTCGCCCTGCTGCCTTCAAATATTAGACCACAATTCACAAAGTTCCGCAGCAGTGAAAGCCCAGATGTCATTGAAAATGGCTTCTACTCCATCATGTCGCTTCCACCTGCATCACCTGATATGGCACTGCCGTCGTCGAATTATAGGTCAATCGACCCTATATTTGGAGGCATTGGGAAGGCACCCGTCACGAAGACTCAGCTCTCACTGTCTTCTTCGCAGTATCTGAGGCTAGCTTTATCTGGGGCAATCTGTACTGTCTTAGTGCGAACTGCTTTGAACCCATTGGAGCTGGTGAAAACTAAGATTCAACTGGGAAACGATGATGAAATCATTCAGGCGGCAATGAAAAAGGCTTCACCGGAACAATCTTCAAATGCCACAGCTGCTATCGGTACCACCCAAGTAATCCAAAGCCTTGTTGAGATACGTGGGCCTCGATCCCTCTTTCAAAGTGCCGATATCACTTTCATTGCCTCGATTGTGTTTGGGCTCTTTGGATTTGGGGCAACCGAACTGTTCCGACGCAGCTTCAGTGCAGTCTTCTTTGACGAGGCGGCTGCTGGGCCCAATGAATTCCTCCTGCTAGTCGCTGGTATGTCTTGGACTTTTGAGATTACTCCAATCATATGCTCCGTCATCTCACATCTCTCTGCTATGTGTTGCCAAAATCAGCCGGGATGGCCACGCTTTTGACCTGTGCTGCGGGTGCTCCGTTTGAGATACTGAGGGTCCGGTCCATGAGCCAGCTGCAAGACCAAGGTGTTAAGGATGTGTTTGACAACTTTGTGGTGAGCGTGCTGATTTAGCCCGGGCAAAATAATGAGTTTGTGTGCGCCTAACCTCATATATATATCCATAATATCGTGTACTCTTGCAGGAGCAAAATCGACAAGAGCAGCATAAAAGAGGAGCGAGGCCTGACATCGCATCTATATCACCGTCGGCGGCAGCTTTGATACCTAGTGGTCTGCAGCTAGGAGATATCAAGCCTCTATGGTCTTCCTTCAATCCAATTGTATCAAGAGAGTTGCCTTTCGGTACGTCTAGTTCTCTGAAATATCTGCCTTTGTGTCGGAATATATCTCCTCTCAAATGCAACAACATATGCCTGCTGCGCTGCAAAACAAGCTGTTACAAAATTCCTAGTCTTCGACTTGGCAGCAGGGAGTATATCAGATCTCATCAATCACTCTGATTTGTTTGATGATCCTGTTCAAGTTGGTGTCGGAAGTTTGGGTCTTTTGCTGTCTGCATTTTCCGGCGCCCTCGCTGGTAAGAGTTGGCCTCTGAAAATTATCCTTGTTTCCATTATTATGTCTTGTCTCCTCACCGAAGCCATGATAACATCTGTACCACGAAGGTATTGCGGGAGCCTTTGTGTCCCACCCAGCGGATCTGATTCTCACTCTTACATCTGCCTCGTCCCGAGAGGATGGCCCAGCCAAAGATTGGAGACAAATTGTGCAAGAGCTTCTCGCTGCAGATGGCGGAGTACTGAATCTGTACTCTGGATTCCCTGCTAGGGCGGTCTTCTTTTTCTTGGTGATCGGCCTCCAATTCTTTCTGTACGATTACATTAAGACATTGCTCGATGTCGGAACTGATGATCTGACACTGGTGCTGGATGTCTTTTACGCTGTTCGACGGGGCCTCCTATAATGCGTAACTAATGAAGTATTTGAGGCATGTACTAAAATAACTTATCAGTGCCTTTAGTATCTCCTCGGGGCACTCAATTATACGGCTGCTCCATGCCGTCTACGCATGCATGCACCCCTGTGTATGGTACTGAGTTTGGGCTATAACTGGTGAAATATCTCCTGTGATTTTAAGCAAACAATTTCTTCGAGCTCATCGTTGATATCCTTGATGCAGTCATCTAGAATGCGTTCGGCGAGGCTATGCAAATGTGAAGTTGAGACTTTGGAAGAAGTTTGGACAAGGCCCGATTGAGATTCCTACCTACTCACATTTCTACTATTTCATTGTATCTCAATGCTCGTTTTGTCAGAACGCACTCCCTCTCATCTTTGAAACATCTGAGAGTATCAACATATTTCAATATTATATCCTGTCTTTCTTTGGGCATTGATATGTGATCATCAAGAGAGGTGAAAGTGTAGTCATTGTATGCACTGGTCGGTGCTCTGGTTGGGCAATCGTTGCCTACCTTGCACGTCGACATGTCGCGCCGAAGTAGTTGCTCTTCCAGCTCAATGGTGTCAAGAAATTCTTCAAACGTGCCTATCAGTGTCTTTACTCCATCGATGACTCCATGCTTGCTCAGTTGTAGGAAGGAAGCCGGACATCCAAATCTTGGTAAAATTCTGCCATCTTTCTGCTTCCCGATTTCCTCTTCACCTACCTTGGTGTTTTGTCTAGGCTCCGGCGCAGAGATTTCTTCTTGTTTGTTGTCGGCATCATCTGGATTCATTTCCTTTTTGTCCATGGCATCTGCTGCATCCAACGCCGCTCGAACCTTTGTCATGTCAAATGGCGAAACACCCACAGATCTCCTTCCCAGGAGACTTTGGTATTTGCCATCTGCTGCCTGTGGCGATGTAGGAGCAATTTCACAACGAGAGAACTCCATGACCACCTCACCGTCAGCCCTTTCGGTGTAGTCAACTTGCGAAACAGGTGACTTCACATGTTCAGTGATTTGCCTGCTATGGTACACAAGATAAAAGTAGTGAACAGATAACGTTTCATCGATGAGCAAATCGAATATGAAGATCGGTAGCATCGCGCTGCTTACTTCTCGGAATCAGTGGACGATTGATGAGCAATGTTTTCTTTTCCATCGGCAGGCACCTTTCGACGATGTGTGCTCTGTACTCTCTTTCTCGTAGTTGTATCCATAGACGGTTCTTCGTCAAATATGAATCTGTCATTCCATGGCAGCCGGTCGGGTTTTTGCTGCAACGGCCGTCGGCGTAGCAATTTCCCGCTAGATGTCCACTGACGCTCATCGTATCTCCTCCTTTGCC
The DNA here is from genome assembly GCA_036939795.1 of Thalassiosira mediterranea. Classification (NCBI taxonomy): domain Eukaryota; phylum Bacillariophyta; class Thalassiosirophyceae; order Thalassiosirales; family Thalassiosiraceae; genus Thalassiosira; species Thalassiosira mediterranea. The sequence continues at coordinate 11,960 of JALLBE010001090.1, forward strand.
TTACTCGAAGAGCCGCCCGACGGCTCCCGGTGTTGGCATTCATAATTCCTGCGACGGTGTCATTGAAATTTGTAAGATAGCTCAAACTCTGCCCGCTCGCAACCCATATTCACGAAAGACCTGGCTGTGTTTATGTGAATAATTCCGCTACTTCACGCAGTTCAAAGAAGGAATGAGTGTGGTAATCCCAGGTACCATAATCCGCTCTTCACGCAGTGCATAGGGAGATCCATAGGGAGATCCGGCAGGATTTTGAAAATAATAATTTATTCAAATCGAAAATCTCCCTCGAACTATGCCTCGAACATACCCTCGAGCGCATCGAACACATTTTATGGGGGGTACGAAGAGTCGGGCGACGCGCAATCGAGCGCGGCTCCGATTAGAAGCAAGCATGCCAAGCTTTACAGTTGAGGGCCTCACGTCTACCAAGTCTGATCGACTGAAGGCGATAAGCCAGGTTGGTTCCCCTGACACTGTCGCTGAAGAAAAGTGTAGCCGGCACGTCCAGCAATTCTGTGCCAATCTTCTCAAGGCCAACCCTCCGCTAAAAGATAGGCTACTTCTTGAGCCGAAGAATGAACATGGCAACAAAAAGTTCGTGTCGACGTACCTCCAGCCCACACTCCTCCCTTATGAAGAGCTGTATGATATGAAATCATGCGCTCGATTCGTGGCCAACTACGTTACCTACGAACCCCTCAATGATGAATCTGGCAACGACGTTTCGATTTTCTCACCGTCCCGTCTGCTGTTGGAGGCTGTTGGAGACTGTTTCGATACGTCGGTTCTTCTGGCGTCACTGTTGATCGGGGCAGGTTATGATGCTTACGTCGTTTATGGGACTGTGCCTGGGTGGATTCGCCTCAAGGACCAGAGCCATATGAGATGTGTCTTGTCCCAACCGAGTGATGCAAGTGGGATGAACACTCCCTGTACCATGGATCTCAGCATACGCGATGAGAGCTACCCCGACAAGCCTGTCGAAAATCTTGGTATTCATTGCTGGGTATTGGTGAGGGCGGGTAAAAGAAAGGATGATTCTTCTCTTCCTTGTTTTGTGGAGCCTTCCACTGGCATCATCTATCCCACAAGTGGCTCGCCATACTCTCGAGGCCAGGTATTCTCCATTTGGAATGAAGCCAATTGTTGGATGAATATTGCAGAAGCTGCCGATGGTGTCCTGAACTTTCACTCCAGTAGTTGGGTGCCAGTATTTACTGGCGACGGACACCCGCCGTACTCATGGGTGAAGCCACTTGACCTGCCTGAAGAGAGGTTTCGGATGAGATACCCTGGTTTTGGTCTGAAAACGATCACATTGTATAAGACGAAGGTTGAACTGTTTGGAGAGGGCGTCCACCAGGAAGGCGCCACGACCCGAGTTGTTCGACACGAGGACGAAGCGCAAACGATTGTCGTAGAAAGCACGGAATTGTTTTCTTCTCGAGCGGATCACATGGTCCTACGCACGCGTAGACCGCTGGAGAACACTACACGTGAATGCTTTTCTGACGAGAACGCACTTCGTGAACGGATCGAAGTTCTTGGGGAATCCATTGTCTATGAGTTTCGTGACAAGGCCCGAGAGGACGGGCTTGTGTTGAGGCGAGAAAATATATCCGATTCAATCATTGAAACGTATCGGCACAGAACTGATGGCCTCGTACAAAGGGAGATACATGTTTCCCTGGTGCCAAAGGATAAGAAGACAAAGGTTTCTGAGCAAATTCTTATGGGCAATGGTGCAGGGTACGCACTCGTGGAGCGAGTCGAGTGAGTTGATCCATGACCCATAGAAAATGCTTTTATCTTTCGTCTAAGATGTGCACCTTCTCTTACATGTTCATGTCTCAGCGAGCACTTTGAAGCTCCGGCCGATGAGGCTAAGCTAGACGAGTCAGTAGATTGTCGATCCTACTTTGTGAAAGAACGCAGAGTGCGGACCACATACCATTGTGAGCACGATGCACTACAAAAGGAAACGAGCGACGAGTCTGGAAAAGAGATGGATGGTCTCCTTCAAGTGGTGAAGAGGATGCAGGTCGACCTTTACCGCATGGATGAGTTGAGGGTACGTCAAGAGCAGAACATGATGGAAAGATGGATCTCCAGCAATACGCCTGGTGATCACAATACAAATGACCTCCCTTGCCAGGTTGATCGATCAAGTCCCGGCAAAAACAGTGACAACATGGGTGAAGCACATGACTACCTTTCCCCGTTCTTGTCTGGTAAGGATAAGTGCTTGTCAAAGGAAGATGCAATCAAGGTGAAAAGCGCCTGTCTCGATCACACAAAGGATCGTATGTTAGAGCGAGGCAGCATTATAAAATCAAAGCTGGACAACTCTGGTGCTGATGCTGAATTTCGTGTTAAGCTGCTCGAGAAACGTCTGAAGGAACACGAGGAGAACGCAGTATCGAAGTACAAAGCTCTCGAGGAGAAGCTTAATTGTGACATCAGGCTCGCGTCAATCCATGGAGGTGATTAGATAGCCGCTAACATGTTGGTGTAGGGAAAACATCATTGATATTTTCAATCTTGCGCCAGGTCTGCCTTCAACTGTAAACAGAGTGGTTTTAACCTTTTTATTTTTGTCGCGCCGTGGGCGTTTGGCGCGCGGCGCGTGGCGTGATCTGACGACTTGGCGCGCCGAAGTCNGCCATGGGTATGTGTGGCAACAATGATGAGCTTTGGAGAGGGTTTGGAGGCTTGCATGGTGGGCAGCTAAGACAGCCTGAATCACCCTTGACCCCGGGGGACAGGATGCCCTTTTTGCAGCACTGGCTTCCTCTTTACTGTCATAATGGTGATGTTGTTGTAGTTGTAGTTGTAGTTGTTGGGTGCAAGATATGTTGAACTGGAGTTGTCGGTCAAATGAACGCAGCTGGTTTTTTATTTGATGGGTAATGGCATACTGTAGACCTCGCTGATAGACTGGCGTGATTTACCATAGTTCAAAATTTGATTTTTAGAAATTAGTTTAAGAAGTTTGGTGGTAATCCGAGCAAAGATGCATATCTGGCGAAGAGCTATCTAGAGTGGTACACCGAGACTTCGCCGTCATACGGTGTTTTTTTCACACAATTTTTTCACACAATTCCCGCAAACTTGTTGTCGTGGGCAGTGGGCCAAAATTGGCACCGAAATTTGCAGGGGTACTCCACGCCAGAAAGGGAGCCAGGCCGCTCTCGCTAAT
>JALLBE010001091.1:0-11791 GCA_036939795.1 Thalassiosira mediterranea
GACATCGCAGCGAGAGACGGCCGGTCGTGGCGGCCCTCCCACGGGTGGGACCCCGATCGGTGGGCGCCTACTACGCGACGACGATCGGCGGCCGAGTGGCCGGACGGAAGGGAGACGGAAGAGAGCGAACGCCTGCCGACGCAGGCGGCGCTCGACGTCGCACCGGTCCATCGCCTGGCGTGTGGGGCCAGGGCGGCCCTCGCCGCCTTCAGCTGCGCCTGTGCCATCGTCATGGTTGATAGATGTTGATGCACTTGTTGTGCAAAAAATGGACGGCAAATAAAAAGCTCTTGCATGTCAATTCGCGGCAGGAATTCGCGGTCCCGCGCAAATCCAAATCTACGAAGATCTGCGTCTGTCCTGCGCCATCCAAACATCCTCCATCGAAATCCGGGAAAGATCCATCTTTGCGGAGTTTATGGCATTGCTTTGCAATGGGCACCTCTGGGCATCACTGTCGTTGTTCGTCCTCGTCATTGATGTAGCGGATCATCGTGCAAAATTGCGTGTTGCCGGAACGTTGGCGATGGGCGCCTCCCCAATGGCACCGATCGATATCGGCATCATCGTCGCCGTCCATCGCCCATCGCTCGTCGGTCGCTTCGTCCACGCTTCGTCGCGACCGACGATTGCGGCAGTCTACGGCAGTCATAAAATCGACAGCCCCCTACGCGGCACGCTCCCGCTCGAAAGCACCCGTTGCCATCCGACCAAAGCATCGTCACCATGTCCGATCCCATCGACGTCACCACCGCCCAAGATGGCGGAATCATGAAGACCATCCTCCAGGCCGCCCCGGAGGGAGCCGCCGGACCCCCCTTCCCCGGCTCCGAGGTCACCGCCCACTACACCGGCACCCTCGAATCGGACGGGTCGCAATTCGACAGCAGCCGTGATCGCGGCAAGCCCTTCGTTTTCACGATCGGGCAGGGACAGGTGATCAAGGGATGGGACGAGGGATTCGCGAGCATGAAGGTGGGGGAGAAGGCCGTGCTCAAGATCAGGAGCGATTACGGATACGGCAGTCAGTCGATGGGGGCAAAGATCCCGGCCAACTCGAACTTGGTGTTCGACGTGGAGTTGCTCGGGTTCAAGGAGAAGGAGAAGTCCAAGTGGGAGGTAAGGGATCTTTCCGATGAGGCATATGACTGTCATTGATTTTGGTATCCGTGCACCGGTGTATGCTTAAATCATTTCTGCTCACAACGTGGAATCATTGGTACCCCAGATGACGCCTGAGGAACGTTTCGAGAAGGCGACCAAGCTGAAAGAGGAGGGCACGAAGGAGTTCACCTCGGGAAATCACACTATCGCGGCTGATTTGTACAAGAAGGCCGCCGAGCTCGTGGATGAGGATGAGGCGGAGGAGTCGCTTCCCGACAAAGAAAAGGATATTTTCGTCAAATGCTGGGGCAACGCCGCCATGTGCTACGTCAAAGCGAAGGACTGGTCGGAGGTCATCGACTGCTGCAACAAGGTGCTCACCAAAGTGCCCGAGGAGGCCAACACCAACATCAAGGTGCTGTACCGCAGGGGACTCGCTAAGATGAACATCGGAGAGCTGAAGGGAGCCAAGACGGACCTCATGGCGGCGTACAAAATCGACGCCAAGAACAAGGACGTGCGCAAGGCCATCCAGGAGCTGAAGACGAAAAGCGCCGACGCGAAGAAGAAGGAGAAGGCGCAGTTCGGCGGCATTTTCGGAAAGGTCAGCATGTACGACGACAAGGAGGGTCCGCTGGTGCCGAACGCGAAGGGAGACAATCCCCACGTATTCTTCGACGTGAGGCAGGGCGACGAGGAGCTGGGACGGATCGTGATGCAGCTGTACGTGGACGTCACTCCTAAGACGGCGGAGAATTTCAGGGCGTTGTGCACGGGAGAGAAGGGAGATGGCGTTTCGGGGAAGCCGCTGTACTACAAGGGCAGCACCTTCCATAGGGTCATCAAGGACTTTATGATACAGGGTGGTGGTGAGTACTTTATAGTCTCCATTGAGTGTACTGAGAAACATATGTACACACTAACGTGAACGACTCCATGCATGTGCTTCGTCAGATTTTACCAACGGTGATGGCACTGGTGGAGAGGTGAGATGGTTGTGCATACATTATTTTTCTATGAATCGAAGCGCCAACGACTGATGATGTCCCTGCAATCTTGCGACACAGAGTATTTACGGAGAGAAATTTGCTGACGAGAACTTCAAGCTAAAGCACACCAAGGGTGGTCTGGTGAGTGAGCTGGTGGATACGTACAGTTTTCTGTGGCTATTATCTCATTCATTTGCCTTGCACCTCTTCCAGTTGTCGATGGCCAACGCTGGCCCTGGTACGAACGGCAGTCAGTTCTTCATCACGAGCCGTGAGACGCCTCATCTTGATGGAAAACACGTTGTATTTGGTGAAGTTGCCGAAGGCATGGACGTTGTTCGTAAGATTGAGGATGTGGCGAAGGATTCCGGCGACAAGCCTGATGTCGACGTTGTTATTAGCGACTGTGGTGTCATGCCCAGTGACTATAAGCCGTGACGCACCGGCTCTGTATTCGAATTGAACACCTGTTGATTCTTGGTAGCAGAGCCAGATGCAACATTAGACGTAGGTACCTCTTATCCATTGAGAAAGTTTCTTGACTGCCCCTGGACTAACAACATATCTAGATTCATGAACAAGTGATCGATATTCTATGCGATATACTCCGAGCCGACAATTTGTTTGCAGTCATAGATGAGGTTTGCTGAAGCTGAGAAAGGCTGAAGAAAATCATAGCTATTATTATTGCAATGGCGTACTACTCGACTGAGAAAATGTTAACTTCGAACTACCGAGGTAGCATTCGTATCTAGGGATCGGATTGTGCCTGTTGTTGCTTCTTGAGCAGCCGTCTTTCGTTTCGCCGCTTTTGTTTTTCGGCGCTCCTCTTTTTGTTTGATTTCTTACCACCTTCTCCATTAGACTTCGGAGGTGTCGGCCTTGTTTGTTTGAAGCCACCACCGGGGCCACGATTCGCTTCGCCTCCACAAGTCCGCACGGCAATAATAAATCGCTTCCTCATATCGGCGTGCTTTCCGGCTCCAGTTCGCCACAGTCTGTCAAAATAGCTCGTTCCGGACAATGATTTGGATTGTGGGGTGTGGTGACCTATTGACAACGAGGGCTTTCCTTCGTATAGGTGGATGGAAGAGTTTCCAAATGATTCAACTCTTCTTAAGTCTCTGACTTCGCTGCCAGCTAGCCCCACCAGATTTGAATGTTCTGCAATTGTTGCAACCAGTGTCTGGCAAATCAGTCTAGCATAGATCAAGTTGTCAGTGACCACAATAAGCCTTCCTATTCCATTGGGTTTGAGGCACCTAGCTGCAGTGATGATTGTCTGGGAGTTGAGCATGTGTGCGGCCTCTTCTTCTGTGCCAATCAGATTGCTACCTGGCGAAACACTGTATGTTTGCGTGGGCGGTTCCGGATGGTTCACAAAGATGTTTGTGACAGAGCCATGCTCAACTCTATCACGTAAAAAGGATCCACACTCAGAGCCAACAGAGCATAGGTTTGTTAACGGTGTACTTTGCTGTTGTGGAGGGCGAAGTAGGGCTTTAGCAAACGTTTGGGCTACACGGTCGGCGCGAAGCTCGACAGTCACATAGTTTTCAGCAGGGTTGAGTTCAGCTTGCAGTGCTGCCCAGTCTCCAGATCCTGACCATGCAAGATGGTTAGAGCTTATGCAACATTTTTTCCAATGTAAACAAAGATGATATCTGCTCACCTGCGCCAAGCTCTATGTGCAGTTTTTTACTTTGCTGGATGGCGCCATCCAATGATTTGAAGACCTGATCGAAGTCGACTATCCCATCTTTTCTTATCACACTCTCTTTGGCTGCAAAGTGGGCCCTGATCTTATCAAAAGTATCTGGAGAAAGCATTGGTGGCAATGGTTGGCGCTTGCGCTTTTTCGATTGCTTTTTCATATGATATGACAAAATAGTCTCCAGTGCGCCCCTATCTTCGTTTTTATCTGTAAGCAAGTGTTGCACTGTTCCTTTCAATCCAAAACTATGCCATAATGAATGAAGCCATTGGAGCTGAACTGTTTGGCTATCTTCATCCGCGGGTGATTTTGCTTCGCTAGATACAGCTTTGGTGGCATCCTTGCCCGTTGTTCCACCACCAGAGAAATATAGGAGGCGTGTGAGCATCATCGCAGCAACGTTAGATTCGTTTGTTTTTTCCTTGTGTGATGCAGATGAACATTGCAGGCAAAGGCTTTGGGCCTCAGATTGGAGTTCAGAAAGCCTGTGGTTGCGAAAGAGCTTATTGGATTCATCTCTTCTTTCGTTTGAGCTGCCATCATCTTTGGAACCTGATTGAGCCGTTCTGGCTCTCCAAGCCTTTTTGCCTCCCGTGGTTTGTTTTTTATTCGCCGCCGATGCATTAGATGGATTATTTGTCGAGTTGCTTCCATCTACAGAAGACATGTCTAAGTAACGCAAAGCTTCTTGCCCACATCTCTTTCCGTCGTCGAATTTTCTTAGCAGCAAATAGCCACGGGCAATGACCACATAGCAAACCACCAGAGATTCGAGAAGTGTAGGATCTGTGTCGGCCGAACTGTTTTCTCCGTGAATACCCAAATCACTTCTCATTTTTTGCAGGCATTCTTCGGCTCGCTCACACTGCAGTGATTGTGAGAGTACAGTGATAAAATATTCGTAGGATGACGAGTCAAAACTGATCTTGCCATCACAAAGATCCCACGCTCGTTCAGCAGTAATGACTCCTCCAACCAGTGCGTCTGTGGCCCCAGTCCCGCCCTCCCCATTCTTGCCCTTGGCAAAATCGTTTTCGTCGTTGATTGAAGTGGCAGTCCACATGCAACCGCGTAGCAGTGTGTTCAATGTGCGGACGTTCGGTCCGTTGTCGGAACTCTCCCTTTTACGCTTTCCTTTCCCGCTCCCTCCGCCACTAGCCGCGACTTTCGAATTGTGGGTATCGCAAAGATAGCGGAACAATGAGTCCGCCTTCGCCATCATCCCGGAATGGACGTATCCCTTCAGCAACGCCGTCCACGCCTGGATGGGGACTCTTTTGTACGAAAAATTTTTGCACTCCTCCCAAAAGTACGGACGGACGGTCTCCTCCCCCACGCGCGAACCCCGAGGTTGCAACATCTCGTTGACTACTCTTTCGGCTTGGTTGACGTCCCCGCACCGCGCGCAGCAATCCACCACGATGCTGCCGTGATGGGCGTCTCGCAAATCGTCTTGGGCGGGAGAGCGATAAAGATCCAAGCATTCTTGCAGCCTTTTTTGCGATGATAGATGGCGAAGCTCTTTGGATAGGGCGATTGCATCGTCATACCTTTTCTGCTTATCAACCGATGAGATCTGCTGCTTCTGTTTTTGCGCATGGTGCTCTCCCGATGAATGACTGGGGGATTTGCCGGGGGCATTCCCTTTGCTGTGTTTGCGCCGCTTCTTCCTTTGGTGCTTGGGAGTATCCATGATGAATTTTCCGGGGTACGCTGTATGTAGGAGTTGGTTTCGAGCCGCCGCGCAGCGTGATGAAGGCGCCGGTCCGGTCGGGAGGGTTGTGCCGACGCCGAGATGCAGAGGCGCGGTCTAATCCTGATCAATTTGCAGCCACTCTCTCTAGAGAGAACAGCCGGAGTGCGGGGACGGTGGGGCGGGGCGACTACAAAATGTACCATAGGGCGGCAGTGGCCGTCATGGTATCGATAGATGGCTGGAGGCTGGAGGACGCGAGAGACGAGGGTGATCGCGCAGCGCGTGTTTCTGTGGCTCTTGGGGGCTCCACCTGGAAGATGATGACGGGCAGACTTGACACTTGACACCCTCAAGACCACGACCAAAATCCAAAAAGATCCAGCAACAGAACGCGGACCGCGCGGCAAGGGCATCAAAGATTCTCTGATCGCGGCCGGCTCTGCTCTAGCGCTGCTGTGCCGCCGCCACCTGCTGCACCCGAGCGATCATAAAATATGCACGTGCACATATGCCATGGAGATTACCGACCAGCCAACTCCCCGCGAGGTATTGATCCCGACGGTATCTTTCTCTCTCGCTGCGATCGTCCGCAGGCGGTCGTCCCAGGATGAGGCGACGCGCACGCGGGAGTACGCGCTAGTCCACGAGAAACCGCCGAGGGGCTGGTGGCTGCCCGGCGGGGGCGTCGAGCACCACGACGAGACGCCCCTGGACGCCGCCATCCGGGAGACAGTCGAGGAGGCCGCCTCGCCCTCGCTCCTACCACTGCTCGGCACGACGGCGGCCCGCGGTGATGTTGAGGCCGACGAATCGAGGCATCGGCTGCTGCCGACGATGACGCATTTGATATCGTTGGAACAGAGTCCGGGTCGCATTAGATTCATCTTCCGGGGTGAATGGACCGATGATGCCGTGACTGATTGCGGAGACGGAGAGGGCCCGCCAGAGGAGGCGATGTCTATCCTGAAGCGCCCTCCAGGCGATGAGGATAGCATCGAGGCAAAATGGATAACCTGGGATGAGGTGCAACGCATCCCCATCCGAAAGCGGCACAGGGTTCCCAAGTCATCATCTATTCAGCCATTGCATTCTATCGATGATCCCTGGCTAAGAGGACACGAGCCGCTGACATATTTTGGGATGCTTGAAGAGGGCGTGAGGAAGGGGGGCGACCCGGGTTTGCCAGTGCACAAGCTCCGTGTCCCGCAAGAAGGTGATACAGGAGAGAACGAAGTTGTGGGCGCATTTTTCGGCCGCGTGCACTCCGACGAAAAGGCTGTCGGCCTGACCTTCCACGGTCGGGCCTCCCTCCTCACCCACCTCAAATGTCGCTTGCTGGTGTACGACGAAGTGAGGCAAAGGGTGGCGATCGATGCTGTCACCAACGATTTTCCCTCGTCCTTCGTATACGATCAGAATGATATCACGTTGAAGGAACTAGTTGATTCCGTGATTTCTGATCTCGTGAAAATGGTCCCACGAGACAGTCGGGGTGAGAAGGAGGAATGGTGCCAGAAGGGACTGGTGCGGGTGGAGCACGTTGTGCACGGCAACGGACGGGAGGCAACGCTGACGGTATACCCTTGCCTGCGTCTTTCCACGACGGAAGAGGTCCATCTGAGCAACAATGTCAACAGGACTATGAGCTGGGTCTCGGGAGATGAGTTGGGTGGATATTTGGAGAGAAGGTTGGTCAAGGCCATTCAAGATGGGAAATGCAACTTTGACCTTGGAGTATTGAGAGATAGTGAGGGGCCAATCTCTTGAATAACAGTATCTAGCACTTCAATAGACATTCATGCCCATTCCCGTATTATGGTACCCCCGATTCAACTCTCGTTGACCCCCTTATGATTGAACCTTCTTGACACACGGGTATGGTAGTTACACATCAACCATGCAAACGCTGTGTGCAATGTTCAATGCACACATAGCCTTTGGTTGGCAATTGGACTGCCCCTGGTACCTACCATTGTGCCACAGTTTCACCAGCGTCACAGTTTCACTTGGCAACATGTTGTACGTTTGAAGTGTGTTCTCCGGGTTTCAAATGTGAAGTGTTTAAAGTGTTGACATTCGAACCCCCCCTCCTCATTTCTCATTTTTCGTCAAACGTCGTTGTCGTTCGTCGTCGTCGTCGTCGTCCTTCATCTGTCGTGCTGTCATCCTCGCCCACCTGCCTTCGAATGCAGCGCCGGGCAGTGACGGTGGAGCGACGACTGGCTTCCGGGCAATGTTAATGGCTGTGGGGACCTGGAGATCGAGATTGAGGCTACGGGCTCGAAGATAGCCCAGCGTCGCGTCGCGGCAGTTCGGCTGGGACCTGGCTGGGCGCATATCGCACTTAGAACCCTGCACCATGGACAACGTCGTTCTCAATATCTACGACCTTCTTCCCGAATCTGGGCCCCAAACCCAGTCGTCGTCTTCGACGCCGTCGCAGTCGCCGGGCGGCCTCCCAGGTTTCCTGTCTGGACTCCTCGCTCCCCTCGGCTTCGGCGCCTACCACACCTCCATCGATGTTCGCGGCTACCGCTACCAATTCGGCGCAGGCGTTGGCATCTGCCGCACCTCCTCATCCGCCACGGCGGAATCGAATCGATTCGTCCCGCCAAACGGTGCTTACAGAGAATCCATCGTCTTGGGGCAAACGTGGTGCGAGCAGAGCGAGATAAACGCAGTCATACAGCGGATGCGGGAGGCGAAGTTTCGAGGCGATCTTTACCATTTGGCGAATAGGAATTGCAACCACTTCAGCGAGGTGTTCGCGACGGCTCTGATCTTGGGCGGCGAAATGCTTGAGGAGAGCGGGAGCGGGAAGAGGCTGGACAAGTTTCCCGCATGGGTCAACAGGCTGGCGCGGACGGGCACGTCGTTTGGGATCGACGACGGGAATGCCTGCGACGTGGCAGCGGAGGCTAAGCTTGCCGCGGGGTTGGAAGGGAAGGTGGGATGGGAGCTGAAGTCGCCATCCTCCTCTACCGCCAAGAAAAGTGCTGGTGCCGCTGACAGATCTCGAAAAAAGGAACTCACGGAGAAGCAGAAGGCTGCACTTGCAAAGATTAGGAAAGGATCGAAGTGACTTGATGGTTGTTGTGTCGATCTCCTGCCGAATGCACAATACCAACCATCCTGTTGCACTTCTGAATCTTACAATACCATAATATGCCTGGAGGGACTCCACATTTTCGTTTCACCTGGCTCCAATCTAACAAATTAGTTACACTTGACTAAGTCTCAAGTCTTCAGACTGGACCTCGGTTCTTTGTCATCGCCTCTCCTTGGCAAAGTCGGTACATGAAAACTGAACTAAATGAAGACTAACAGAGATTGTGTTGTGGTGCCGAAACTCAGCAGGGTTAGACCTGACGAAGGTTGGACCCTGCTCCCTCCCTCTGATCGACTTGAAGTCGATCGCCCAATGGCTTAAGGGTGGGAAGTGGGTCCTTATCTGTCCTTATTCTACGTCTAGCTACCAGCCCTACATACTGCATCAACCTTGCCATGGTTGGTGCCCAAAAACAGAATGAGCTCTTGCCGTTGGCCGTGCTTGGCAGCAGCCGCAGTCCTGCTCGGCGGCAAATAACAAGGCCACATACTTGAGTTCGTGTCGAAAGATATCAGCCCCGTCACGAGCTCTTCCTGCATTCACCCCAAATATACTCGATATCACTGTCTTTAGCTACTCATAGAACGCATCCGCCTCTCATGTAGAAAGGAAAACTTTGCCTGTGGTCAGGACAAAACTTCTTTAGTGAAAGGTGCCACAATACAGGATATCTGAGGGTAGAGGGTTGGTGGAAGATGGGAAAGAACCCAGGCTACCGGAGGGATCAAATGTCCGCCTCCATTCCTACATAGAAATGATACTGATAATTTGTGTATGTATGTAGGCCGTTGGTATCTAAATGTCCGCGAGTCCGTGATCGTTTTCGATTTTTCACGATGAAAGCATGGAGGCAGACAATAAATCTTCGCGGATAATTGTTACATCTGGTAGCAGACCTCACGATGAAAAATGCTTGGATTCTGGATAAACGTTCTTTTTCGAGAGCAATGGAGAATTGATCATCTAAGCTTGAAAAATCCACCTCATCGTGGGTTAAGTGGTACAGAAGCTGAAAAGGGTGATCCTAGCAAACCTCAAGATTATATTGATGATACCATTGAGTCAAGATGATTTTTTCTCATATGTCATGCAAAGGATATAACAAGTTAGTATCACCAATCTGCAACAGTGATGACTTGTTGGAATTGTCAATGGCTGGTATATTCAACATAGTTATATCTGTGTGGTGCCTCAAACATGTAGATACATATCCCTTTGCCACGAAAGTACGCAGAATATGACAACTTTCGATGCGGGACTGCAGAAAATGACAACTTTCGTTTCGACTAGCTTTCCACCATGGTGAAGAATTTTAAAATTTCGAAATCGAGTCCCGTGATCCCCGCGACGCGCGCCGTGCTCGCTCGATCGAACGTCGAAAGCCCGATCGAAGCAAGTGCCACAGATTCTGCACACTTTCGATCGCCGCGTGAGCGAAACGCTTGCTTTCGATCGCTCGGCCAGGCAAAGGGATATCGTTTTCCTTGACTTCAGTTTTTGTGTTTTGGCGAGAAACAGTGTTTTTCATGTTCACATGTGCTTTGTTGGCTGTGGATCTAAAACCTGCAATGGATCTACATCTACAACCAATCTCATCAAAAATACAAACATTAGCACTACTAACTCTATTGTCATAGTATTATGTGAGTATTCCTTGGAGTTGGAGTACCCATCTTTTGTAGTCAAGGGACGTATGAAAATTAACACAAAACGAGAGACTAAGCAGTCAGCAGGGAGTCCCTTGTAGTAGCGTACCTCTACCTTCCCCTTCCCCAAATTAATGAACAGTCTTTTCTGTCTATCTAATAAATTCATTGGATGTGTGCAACTGCATTTGTTTGGCTATGTGGAGCATGTGGAGTGGGGAGCTATCCCATGGCACTATATGACACCATGACGACAAATGTAGGTAGACATATCAGTATCATTATCAGAGACCTCTCATTCTACTAACCCTTTTCTATCCACAGACATCACAAAAAATGGCGATCATGCATAAAATTCACCTTCCCACTAACCCCCTACGTTTCCTCTCCGGTGGCCTTAGCGGCCCATTTCCCGTGGCAGGAAATTGAAGGACAAATTCGTCCAACACCCCCGCTCCCTTCCCTGTGTAGTGCAATGCCATTGGCGGTCAGCGTTGACAGTTTTTATGGGCTGTATGTTGGCGGCAATTTTGGCGGCAGTGATGGTGGCGATTCCGTTGTCAGCGGTGTGGCGACTCAGTGTCGAGCAGGGAAAGCGGTTTCACCACCCATCCCATGCAATCACACGGACTTGATGGTATATCGACGGCATAGATTAATAAGACTATATATGACTCGCTCATCAAAACCAAAACTCGGCTTTGAGTGTCAAAAACAGTCGAGAGTCGATTTCATGTCTGAGGCATGTTTGTCTTGCTTCGAAGCGAGGCGGGCTGGCACAGAAAACCTTTTCGTATTGATCCTGGCCTGTAGCGACTCACTTGCTTTCCAATTGAAAGCAAATTTAAAATCGAAAGCTCGCATGCGAACGTCAAGTTCGAGTGGAGTTCGAAAAGGTTTTTGTGCCAACTTGAAGCAAGCAAACATGCATCAGACATGAAATCGACTTTCGACGGTTTTCGACGCTCAGAACCGAGCGAGTCATCTAGACTTATTGATCTATATCTATGGCCTCAGCTCAGGCATGATCACCCTCTGTTTGTTGAAACGCTACGGGGCCAAAATGAGTGCTCGCTCGACAAAAATCCCTGCCGTCCAACCTCGCCAGCTGACAGCCAAGACCAAGACGAGGAGGAGAGAGCCCATCTCCGCAGCCCTGGGGCTGGGGCAACTTGCTGCGTCACCAACGCCAACGCAACGCAAGGGATGATCCAAATATGCGCTCGTAGACCAATCTGAGCACCCTGGGTTTGCCCAGCAACACCCAGAATTCACTGAGAATCCCCCCTCTCTCCCACCCATCACATCCAGGGGCCCACAATTTAATTTGTTTGACTTGTTGGAACTCAAAAATGCAAATAATTAACTGTTTCCTTCCCGCATGCTCGTTCCATGCTCGTTTTGACTTCGGTCCATAGCGACGCCCCACGTTGTCCGTTTTTGATGATTCAAAGTGCACAGGATCAGGATCCCTCACCATGGTGTTGACAATGGATTCCCCGCTTGGTTTGGCTTCATTCGGAGCAGAGGCGA
>JALLBE010001092.1:0-26265 GCA_036939795.1 Thalassiosira mediterranea
GTGTTGGTGTTGGTGTTGGTGTTGGTGTTGGTGTTGGTGTTGGTGTTGGTGTTGGACAACCCTTGGCATCGGTGGCGGTGGAGAGGGCAAGCTTGAACAGTATCATTATCCAGCATCATCATGGACATGAGAACCATACCATTACCATTCGCCGTAGTAGAAATCTGGACCACTCGTGCGAACCCCGGTCGGCCCTTCGGTCTGTGTCGAAACGTTTTCACAATGTGTTCAATGACTCCATTTGAATTTTCAAATTATTGAGTGCGATGCCTATGTGAAAATGTTTTAAATTTCAAAATTAGTTTTCAGCAGTCATCCGTTGGGGAGGACCGATGAGTATCTAGTACTAGTTCCTATAGAGTAAAGAGGTGTCAAGTTCGTCACACATTTTCTTCTCGATTATTTGATTATTCTGGTTCGAATTTTCAAACTACGGGCGAAGCTAGTGCAGGTACGCAGGTACACTACGTTCGTATAACAAAAAGCTCTACTGGCCAGAATGGTACACATCATCAGAACAAAAGAATGGAGAATAAGAATATTCTTTTTCTTTTCCCTCCATCTGTGGGTGAAAGATCAATGACTGACACTGAAGAGTAACATTTTTTATTCCTGGAGACACTATTGGATAGTAATACCTCTATCTTGATTGATTCTTGGCATCCCAGTGAGTGTATTGTACCTAATTCTTGGTGACACTGGGACTGGGATACACTGTAGACTGTAGTCTGAACAAAATACACCCTATCCTATGGTGGTGACAGCAGCAGAAGAGATCAGGATCAGGACTCTTCATGGTCATGGGCCATCACAGGGAGTACACTGTTCAAACTACAGTATTGGAGGAGGCTATTCCTATTCAGATGCTGATGTGCGTGCATGGCCCCCCACTTACTGAGTTACTGGCACTGACCACACTTATACTTATACTCATCCCCCCCCTGGCTGAGCTCTGTGTCTGTGGAAGGCGCCCTTGGAGGCAACTCTTTCGGCTCCCATATCCATATGTACCAAGCAGCACCACAGCTATCCGCATTCTCCTGACCTATGAGTGACTGGACTGGGACAATGAAACGTATCAGTGTGTGAGCATGTTGGTGTTGGAGTTAGCTAGGCAGTTCAGGCAGCATAACATGTTCAGTTTTAGCGGGGGGGGGAAGGTGATGGACATCGCCAAATGTGTTGATCTCTAATCTGACGACCCGAATTAGCGATAATATGTGTCACCTTAAAAGAGTTGCGAGCTTTCTTCCGAAAAAGTTCCTTCCAGTTCCCAGAGGAAATGATTTAATCCGAGAGTGTCTTGGATTTCGCGTGTCCTTCTCGATTTGTGTCGTATTGTCACCTCTGTTGTCACAGATTCGCAGTTGACTTCGATGTCTCGACGGTATCTTTATGAACGTACACTTTTCATAGTACAAGTTCCTAAGTGTATTATGTTTGGCATCCTCATGCAATCTGCTGTGTCCGAGGACAGCAAGCAGCTGTGCCCGCGCGCCGACGATCTTTTTGATTTTTTTCGTTTTGCCGGCCGCGGGGGGTCGTTTCTAATTAGGAAGCGATTTGTAATTATTTTTAAATGTTGAAATTGCAACTTTTGGAATCATGAATAATTGTCTTTAGATACTTTCAGAAAATGGAGCACAAATGAAAAAAATAAAAATGATAATATTTTACAAACGGCTATCTGTTTAAAGTGCGGAGTTTGAAGGATCGCTCCGCTTCTTGACGAAAACGATTCGATCGACGCGAATTCCAAGGGAAGGAGCTGTGAAGATCGAAGGTGTGAAGATCGAAGGTCGAAGTCGAAGCTGATCGAAGGATCGTCGTCGACTTTGAAATCCTCGGCTCAACCCGATGCGGAGTCTCAGCGTCGTCGGCAAATGAACCTTCGACCTTGCATCAACGGACGACGAGGAGGACATCACGATCGAGGAGGACTTCGACTCCGACGATGGTGAAGACTTTCATGGAGGCGGAGATCGACGACGTTATCAAAAAATCATCCCGAACCGAATCGTCGGAAGTCACCATGGGCGACGACAACGTTGGCGACGTCACGCAGCACGCCGGCAACCCATCGAATGGCGATGGAAAAGCGGCTCTCGAGGTCGAACTCGGCTCCGGGGACATCGGGACCGAAAAGATTGTGGCCGTCGACGGAATCGAAGGCGATGGCCCGGGCGAAACTTCGGCCTCGAGCACTCCCCGAGGACCGGGACGAGGCCTGGCCGACCTCGTGGACGCCTCCCTCCGCTCCCTCCAATCGGCCGGCTCCGCCATGATCGCACACGTCTTCGTTAAGGTGCACGTCGAACCGGGAGCCCCCTTCGCCATCTCCCCGAAGGACCTAGGAGATCTCTCCAGCGAACGCACCCACGCGGCATTGGCCCGGGTTTTGGAGAAGGCCGCCAAAAATCTGCCCCCTCCGGTGGACGGGGAGGAGGAATCTCAAAATGGCTCACGGCAGCGCATCGAGTCTCTCGTGAGGAGGATAGGGACGGAGGAGGAGGATGTCGTGCCGGTGGTTGCATCCGGTGTTGGTCTGCCACCCAATTTGCAATTGGCAGATGGGGATGTGCCCACGAAACGTGGGGATGGGGGAGTCAAGAAGGCATCAGCCCACGATATGGAGACTGCCGCCAATGCCCTGGCGACCGTGATATTGAGATCTAGGCCCGAGGATGGTATTAGCTCCGACCCCAGCGACGTCGATCACCGAAGAGAATTCTTCGGCACCAATGCCATCAGCGACAAGAAGCTGGATAGCTTCCTCAAGCTGTGCTGGGATGCGGTGCAGGACTTCGTGCTGATCATGCTCATCATATTGGGTATCATTGGCATAGCCGTTGAGACAACCGTGGGCTTGGAGGAGGGAGAGAAGTGTGGAGCATGCTGGCTCGAGGGCGCTGCCATCTTAGCGGCCGTGCTCATCGTTGTTCTGGTGACAGCCACCATCGATTATCAGAAGCAGTTTGCGTTTGTTAGACTCACCCGAAGCTTACACGAGACAAACACCAAGGTGGTGATTCGAGACGGCCATCAGGTGAGCGTCACAGACGATGACATCGTCGTGGGCGACATACTGAGCGTGAACGCGCACAACATGGCGAGCATACCGGCAGATTGTGTGGTGTTGGGTCCTCCCATAAGCGGTGGGGTCAAGATGGACGAGAGTTCTCTCACCGGTGAGTCGGTGCTCATTGCCAAAGCTCCGGGAGATGTGGTGTTGAGTGGTACCACGGCGGTTCAGGGTAGTGCCAAGATGGTGGTGATTGCTGTGGGCACCAACAGCGTGGCAGGGAAGATCAAGGCTCACGTGTATGAGTCATCTGATCATGATGGAGAAGGTCTGGATGGAGATGATAGCAGTCCACTTTTCATCAAGCTGGAAAAGATTGCAAAGCAGATTGGCATGGCCGGTTCCGCGGCCGCGTTGCTGTCCCTCATCGTGAATTGCATCAAGGGATTTGCCTTCGGCGATGAGGACGTGAGGGGCGCGCTCATCGAGTATGTGGTCACGGCCATCACCGTGCTTGCAGTGGCGGTGCCCGAGGGGTTGCCCCTTGCGGTGACGCTCGCTCTTGCCTTCTCATCCAATAAGATGATGAAGGAGCAGAATTTAGTGAAGCACCTCGACGCGTGCGAGACCATGGGGTGCGCCACCACGATATGCACGGACAAGACGGGGACGTTGACGGCAAACAAGATGACTGCGAGAGCAGTGTACTTCAATGGTACTGATTTCAGCTGCAACGATCCTGGTGTGACGCTGGGTCAATATGTGAAGGGACGAGCCGACAGACCCTCGGATAAGACGCTTGATACCATGTCCACACTCATCGCTATCAACACCATGGACGAGACGACCGTGGAATTTGATGCGGAGGGTAAGGTGAAGGGCTCGACCGGGAACCCAACGGAGGTTGCACTGCTTGTTTTCGCGTCAACGTTGGGGAACGATTATCAGGGGATCAGGGAATCAACTCGCGGGAGGAGCGACAAGGGCGAATTGTCTGAGTTCTTGGTGGAGGGGAAGCAGATAGGGTTCTCCTCTGCAAGGAAGATGATGAGTTGGGCGGTACCAAAGATGGAGGGGGGATACAGGATCTACTCCAAGGGTGCATCAGAGGTGCTCATTGCGAGGTGCACTCGGCAGCTTAAAACGGGAGGCAATGGCGAAGATTCTGAGGCCGACCTTGATGACTCGTCACGGCAGACGGTGCTCGGCTTAGCGGAGGCATATGCGCGCCGCGGGATGAGGACTCTGGCCCTAGCGTACCGTGACCTCCCTGATGGGGTCGACTTCGACGCCAAGTCAGACAGCGTCCTCAACGCAGATGGATCCCAGGCTCTCGAGGTAGAGACGGACCTTACCTTCCTGGCCCTTGTTGGAATCGAGGACCCACTCCGTCCGGAGGTCCCGGGGGCCATTACGAAATGCTACGAGGCGGGCATCGATGTCCGCCTCGTAACTGGCGACAGCCCCAACACGGCTGTTAGCATCGCGTACCAGGCTGGGATACTGAAGGACTTCCACTTCGTCGATCCCAACACACCCGAGAAAGTCGCGGCCAACCTTAAGCCTAACGTCCTCATGGAGGGCAAGGTCTTCCGCCGACGGGTATACCGCATAGAGGACGACGGATCCAAGGAATTCGACCAGACGGCGTTTGACAAGATTTGGCCTCACCTTCGTGTCTTGGCACGGAGCTCGCCTGACGACAAGCTCACGCTCGCGCATGGACTGAACCAAAGTACGCTGTACACGGACAAGGCGGCTTGTAGGCAGCTACTCAAGGAGGACGACATACACGTTTTCCCGGATAGGCAGGTGGTGGCGATGACAGGGGATGGTACCAACGATGCGCCAGCGCTGAAGAGGGCAGACATAGGCTTCGCCATGGGGATTGCGGTGAGTTAATCTGGTCAATCCGTTCTTGTCTGTCAACATAAGAGGCTTCCCCGGATAGATCTCACGTCACGCTTGACTACTTTGACAGGGAACGCAAATCGCTAAGGACGCGGCGGACATCATCCTGCTCGATGATAACTTTGCGTCGATTGTGACCGCCGCCAAGTGGGGACGTAACGTATATGCCTCGATTCAAAAGTTCCTCCAATTTCAGCTCACCGTCAATATCGCCGCTGTCGTGACGGCGCTCGTGGGGTCTTTTGCATATGCAAAGTCTCCGTTGGCGGCCATCCAGCTCCTCTGGGTGAACCTCATCATGGACGCCCTTGCGTCCCTCGCGCTTGCATCAGAACCTCCCACAGAGGAGCTCCTAAAACGCGATCCAGTGAATAGGTCGAAGAGCATCATTGCCACAAGGATGTGGGCCAATATGTTGGGGCAGGCGTCATACCAGATTGTGGTTGTTATGTTCCTCCTGTTCGCAGGACCGCAGGTGTTTGGGTTCGAGCCAGGTCATATAGTGGAAAAAGAGTACAGACAAAACTCTATCCATTACACATTCATCTTCAACGCCTTCGTTTGGATGCAATTGTTCAACGAGGTGAACAGCCGATCACTGCAGGGGGAGTGTAATGTCTTCAAAGGTATGGAGAGGAATCCCCTCTTTTGTGGCATCCTCCTTGTCACTGCAATTCTGCAGGTCATCATGGTCGAGTTTGGCGGCAAGGCCATGCATGTGACGGACGACGGCCTCGATGGACAGTATTGGGGGTTGAGCATTGCCTTCGGCATGGGATCCCTCCCCATACAGCAGGTCATCAACGTGATGTACTCGATCTTTCACCGGTATTATGGTATATGGAGGGAACGTAGACGGGTCAAGGCTGCACGCCGACAGTCGATTAGGCACATCGATCCGTAGTGAAGAATGTGCGAGGTTGGAGGTGTCGTGGTTTTCGTGTAGCTATCTTCAACTGTGGTATGGGGAATAATGTTTTAGTGAAAGAAAAATCGAGCGATTGTTCTTCCCCAGCTGAGAGTCATTGAGCATGTTACGCGTGCATCTTCGAGGGGCTGGAAGTATCAGCTAGCTTGTATGGTACTTCCAAAGCTCATTACACACCACTGTATGGCGGTGACTCTGAATAAAATTAATATCTTGCCAGGGTAAGAGCCAGGGTAACCGTGGGAGCTTAGTGCTTGGACACAGCAGAATGAACTTCTAACAACGTCATCTTTGATCACCACAATACCACTGGCATTGCCATCTCGCTTAGGAAAGTGATTTCGTCTTTTAAGGGGACCAGCATTGGATCATGATAATGAAGAAGGTTGCATGATACTGTATCAAAATTGGTTGAATGTCCATCGGACGGGCAACAAAGATGGCAAGCCTTGTTCAACCGAATGTTTGCCATAATTCTCGTACAACTCTGCCACCCATGATGACTGAACAGAGAGGTTGACCAGCTACAAACACACACTTTTATCTCTTTTAATACTTCTGATGTACTTCCACCGAGGCCCAGGAATGCTCCAGAGATCTAGGATTTTCGGATGTTATGCATGTGCACCTCTCCAAATAAAAAAACACCGACAACTTTTCACCTCACTCAAGCTAATACATTGGGGTCGTTTATTGGAAGTTGACAATGCATCATCACTTTCTTAGCATGGCTTTCTAGCCAACTTTCAATAATGGCAACGGGGATGGCGAGCCGTGTCCTTGAGCTGGGGACAGAGTGATAGGATACATGTGTGTCCACCATTGATCTAGATTGATCTTCATTGGATCTGCCCATGGAATAAGTTGGAAGGTCTGGCCAATTGCACAGGGTGCTTGCTCCACTGTTTGCGCCACCGGCGGCGGCCTTGTTTGGATCGTTGCTGCACTGTCTGCGTTCCCAGCGGTATTTCTGCCACTGGCAAGAGGACAGTTTCCAAATCCGGGGTCGTTTATCTCTTTGATAGCGTCCATACAAGCAAGAAGAAGTGAGTGATCACGAGTGATCTATCTTTTATGATTATCAATTCTCAAGACTAAATCGAGTAATGAGATCTTATGTTTTTGGCAATGTTGTGGTAGCATAACTATGACTTGCAAACAGCAACGCGCTGAGAACACTCTGAGAACACTCTCATGTTTCAATGTGGAGAAAATAAGACTCAGGATAGACACATCAGTATGGCCAGTACCTATGGTACAGAAATGCAGCTGACACAGGGCATGCAACACGAAAGACTGTCTCTCCCTGTCTCTCCCGAGAGCCGAGAGTGGCATGTAGGTAGGTTCTCTTGGGGGATCTTGTACGATACCTACCTCGGTATGATTCTCAATTTATTCTATGAGCACAGCTTGAGGTGAGAAGACTAAGCCGGTTCGAAACCCTAGAAGGGCAACCCCACGAAACCCTCTTCGCCCACAGAATCCCACAGCCAACCAAAAGGATGGGGATAAAACATCACAGGCGAGAGGGCAAACACAACCCTCAACAGCATGCACTGAAAGCAGGCTGACAGGAACTCTCACAAGCAGTAACAAAGGCGAAACTCAACAACAATCGTCTGAGAAAGGAGCACAAAAGCAAAGCAACATTGAGCTGACAGGAAGGGCAATGATGTAGGGCCCATTTCGCAAGATTGATGAGAACGCGACAAATGGGCAATGATGTAGGTCCAGTTCGCAAGACTGATGAGAACTCGACTGGGAGGGTCGGAGCCCTCAGAGATCCCTCCAGCGAAAACTCTTGCGCAAGCAAGGGAGAGGAACCAGCCAGCGAGGCGAGAGGGAGAAAGGCTCACAATCCATTTCCCTCGAGCAATCGCAACGGCAGATCAACTGGACGAAACAATCTTCTGAAAAAAGACTATAGTATACTACTAAATCTACACTTAATCGAACTACGACGCCGGATTGTCACCACACCACCTCACAAAGTCATCGATTAAGCCCACCAAGCACGACGAACAAGTTCGTTCACCAGCAAACCCCCTTTCAACGACCCGCCGAAACGAGAACGAACACGAGTTTTCTCCTCGAGACTACTCGAATCCCAAGCTGACTCTACTCTCCCGCAAGGATAAGAGAGACGAGCCCTTCTACCCATCAAAACCAAGCTCACGCACTGACTTCGCTTCAGTGCACCTCCAAAACGATCCAAGGCTCTTCACCCTCTAGATCGTAAGTCAGGACTCGACCCCTCACGGGACCAAGACCTCATACAAAACCACCCACGACCGCACTCCTCCTACAATCTGTAGCAGAAGAAATTAGGAATATAAGAAAAGACCTGAAACAAATAAACAACAAAAGATACCCCAAAAAACCCAGAAAAAGAAGATAACAAGAAAATCAAAACAAAAATTATTCATCCCACCATGCCATCAACTAGCAAGAACAACGACGATACCCCTACGAAGGGAGCCTCAAAAGAGACTAGCACCAATACAGTCTCTATCACCGACACAACCATCGCCACCAAGGACACCAAGTTTGCAGCAACCACTCCTACATCAACCATTACATCATCACACAACAACGAAGGTCCAAACAAAGACAACACTAACCCAAACCCAGAAGATACAAACCTCAAACCTCCTCCCAAAGTCGACATGAGAGAGCCCACCTCTACCGAGATAATCTCGCTCCTTGACGACGACAACGACTCAGCCACCCTGCTAGGAGAAGAAGACNAGAGGGCACTCAAAGCATTGGGCTGCCAAGCAGCAATCATGATGGGATCGGCAAAATCAGGCCACACAGGAAAATACTTCGAATCTGTGTCCCTAGTAGGAGGCTTCTCACCTTTTGGCGTCGCATTGAGCCTCTTTGGCACAAAATATGCCAACTTCGACCCAGCACACGCCCAACACGAATGGGAGGCGGGGAGACAACTGTCCCGGCTCGACTATGATGCCCTCCACAAATCCTCTTGCATAATCCCATACTCCCTCCACTACACGTTCGAACACCTCAAAACATTCGCGACTCAACTGAAGCTAAGAGGAGGACCAAAGTCAATGATCTTCAAAAACATGGCAGGATGGACAGACTGGGTAGCCAACAATAGATTGATCCTCACCGAACAAATGCAGATGGGCAACAGGCAGCTCCCAGTCGAAATCCTTTTCCAGGCCCACACCATAGCAATGAACTGGTTCAGTGCCTCGATGATAGGCGTTCCTCCAGAGAGACTGCTCAAGGACGATAACCAGAAGATACAATTTGAGCGAGGGAACCAGTACATCCGCCTGCCATTGAAAATCACGCTCCTGATGCAGGAAGGAAAGAAGAGAGAAAACCCATCTGAGCCTAACCAACAAGGAAACAAGAGGCAGAAGAAGAACACACCATCACCCAAAGTGTCCCATACAAACCAGCCCAACGGCCTATGGACCTCCAGACAAGATTACAACGCAGCCATTGCCCCTAACCTACCAAACAACCCAAACGTCCCTAAGCTCAATGGCACAGACGAATGTGCACGCTGGGCATTCCTAGGAGCCTGCCACCAAGACTGCCCGAGGGCAGCAAACCACATCCCAGTGCCCTCGAAATCCCAGAGGGAACAAGCCTTGTTGGATTTCAAGAAGGCCAGCCTGAACAAGCAAAACAGGGGCGGAAATAAACCAAACAATGGGTCAAACAACAACACCCAGGTTTTTCGCTAAGGGGAGGAGGCAGAACCAAGCAAGCCTCCTCCCGTAACACAACCATCCCAATGAAATTCAGGCCTTCTCACCGAAGAGCCCACCCACTCGCCCAAAAGGCGATCATAAGAGACAGAACATTAACAGTCAGGTTGCCCCAGATAGGCCACGAAGACAAACAAGACGACTCAGAAATCCCTGACCTGTTCGACCCGAGCCAAGAAAACGATGACGACAACAGTACCGTCCCAGACTCAATCAGACACAGGGACGACGAGAGCGACAGCGATAGCGACGGCGTCCCAGACCTGGAGCTCCCCGAGGATGGCGAATCACCCACATACTACCCTCCTATCCTTCCCAGGCCAAACATCTACAAGCCAACCCCAAGGAGGAGGCAGCACTCCACACGACAACTGCCTTCAGCAATGGTCAATGCCTACCCGGAGAGGGCCTCAAGGACACACATCCCAGCAAAAACAGACAAGTGCAACTCGCCCCTGATTCAACCTGGATTCAACTCACGAACGCGATCTAATCTGACACCAATCACACTATCACCGACGCTCCTCACCCCAGACCAACTTACACTAGACCCAGTGAAGAGCAACCCCGGACCACCACTACTGACACCAGATCAGCTGCGACAAGGACCAAGGAGCATATTACCACCACCACTCACGATGAAGAGGACGATCCAACAGAGCCTAGACCTGAACTCTAGCTCTAGCTCAGATTCATCACAGATGACCATCAAAACTCGCCCTCGCTCCCACACACTGACTGAGGACCCGAGAAAAACCCACGTAGACAGTGGGGAACACACCATCGGTCCTGGACCAGGACGACCTTTCAGCTTCTTCCCGATAATGAGAGAAAGCAGGAGCGACAGCGACAGCACGACAAAGACAGAAGAAAGTAAGAAGATGGGACAAGAACAGAGAACACGATCCCTACAACTCCAAGACCTCGAGTTCACAACAGGAAATGACACAACTCCAAGAACAGAACAAACAGCAGGTCAAGAGACACAGGAAAGAGAAGAAACATCAGAGTCGGACTCCTCCGACGATCCTTCACAAACTTCATCCCCCAGCAAATGGACCAGGAAAACAAAATACACCAAGTGGCCAGCCGGTACGTACATTCGGAGGCTGGCAACTCGATTTTCACGCCTTATCCACTACAGACGCAGCCCAGGAGCTAGCGTGGCAGCAAACAGAACAGCCGATACAGAAACCACAGACCAATCACGAGAGTCAAACAGTGACCCGACAGACACCACAACCCTGATCATACTCAGCGGTGACGACTTACAGAAGGCTTTCGCCTCTCTTCAGATATCAACTGATGACCAGAGCCAATCAGGGCTGCAGAAGGAGGAACAGACAGCCTCTAGAGATTCCAGGAATCTCGAACTAGTGGATTAGGATGAAGATAAACATAGCTGTACTTCACGAGAAGCATATGTATATCTTACCACAGTATGATCCAAATTTTGCCCCTCTCATACCAATCACAGGCGATTGGAAGGGCTTCCACGAGACAGTCGCCAGATTGAACTCTGAACCAGTACAAACTCCAAAACAGAGTGAGTTCAAATTTGCCCTAACACAAGAGGCAGCACAACATAATGAGAAAATCCTGGACAAATATGACAACGACTATGACAGGGCAGTTCGAGCAAACACAGGCACAATCATTACACCAGGATCAGAAATAAGACCAATCGATCAACTCGAAGCCCTCCTGTCGCACCATCCAAACTTCCCACGGCTAAAGAAGAACCTGTTAGCTGGAATCGACTATCCAGACAGAGAACTGGATGACCTCACACGACGGGAAATGTTAACAATGACCCTGGCAAAAGGGAACCACAAATCAGCCCTCACAAAAGAGGCCAAGCCAGTAGTCGACAAACTCCTTCATACAGAAACTGAGCTGGGATACATGATCCCCATCACAAAATCAACCATAAAGAAACTGAAAGACGCCGAAGTATACCCTCTAGGGTTACAACACCAGCTAACAATCAACGAGAGAGGTGAACAAATCCCAAAGAAACGAGTAACACACGACCTGTCTAACAGGAAAACGACTGGGCTCTCCATAAATCAAAGAATCGCAGAGGAAGAAGTACCAGACACGATGTACGGCCACGCCCTCAAACGTTTCGCACACCTCATACATCATCTCCGACGCACACACCCGAACACTCGCATACTAATGGCAAAATCAGACTTCGAAAAGGCATACAGGAGACTACACACTTGCCCCAGAATAACAGCCAAATGCATTGCCACCTGGAAAACAACAGAATCACAGGAAAAAGCACCTTCATTCATCGGGGCCATGCTCACCAGGCTGCCTTTCGGCTCCTCACCAGCGCCGCCAGAATTCTCAAACTGCTCAGAAACCATATTCGATCTGGCAGGAGACCTGCTCCAATGCACCCTCTGGGACCCAGAAGAACTCCCCTCACCTCACGCAGACCTCCTCCAAACGCCACAGAGACTTCCTGACTCAGAGGCATTTGGAAAAGCAGAACCAGCAGATGTAGCACTACCACCCTCACTGAAAGGCGGAGTAGACGGCTACCTCGATGATGGCGCAATCGCTGTACTAGACTTCAAAGGGAACGAGAAGATGGTGAGAAGAGCCAGCCAAGCACTACCCATGGCCACACACCTAGTCTTCCGCCCAACAGCACAGGACGAACCCCTACCCCGCCCAGATGCACAATCCATTAGGAAGCTCAAAGCAGAAGGACGCCTCAGTGAAGTATTCACCCTGCTAGGGTGGACAATAAACTCAAGAGCCCTCACAATAAGCCTCACGAAAGACAAGGCAACGGCTTGGATCAAATCCCTGCGCGAAGTAATAGAAAACTTCACAGTCCAATTCAAACAAATTGAAACAATCGTGGGCAGGCTCAACCACGTAGGGTACACAATCCCCACAGCACGATACTTCCTCAACAGAATTCGAAGACTCCAACTAATTGCAGGCAAACACGGCCGAGCAATGGTCACACAGAAAGCCAGAAAAGACCTAATCTTATGGATATCATTCCTCCAAAAAGCAGAAGAAGGAATCTCGATAAACTCGATAGTATATCGGAAACCAACAACACTCACCTTCGCTGACGCCTGCGGTCATGGGATGGGAGGCTACAACCTGAGCTCAGGGCTCGCCTGGAGACACGAATTTACAAAGACAGAACGTGAGGTATTCACACTGAACACAAAGGAATTTTTGGCAAGTGTGATGAATGGAATCAAAAACCTCCCACTAGACAAGAACCCCTCACCCTGCCTACTGTCGGCGGGAGACTCCAGCGTTGCATAAATCGAACTTCGACCCAACAAGTGAACCAATTCACGACGAAATAGCCAGAGAACACGCACGAACAGTCATGAGATACAACGCCTGCGACTACTCACAACACATCCCCGGAGTCACAAACGTCATAGCGGATAGCCTCTCTCGAGACTTTCACCTCACAAACAAAAAACTCACGGCCATGATTCACAAAATAAAACCACTCTACTCACCGCAGGCATTGAACATCATCCCTCTCGACCCAACGATCGTCTCATGGATTGGATCGCTGGCGCACGAAAGGCCCAAGCAGAAGGTGTTACCCGAGCAACGCACGCCAAGCGAGATCGCGCGTGGAGAATATGGATGGAATTCCAACAGGAATGCGGCTTATCAGACCCCTACCTCGACTCAGCAAACCGCCAGGAAAGCATCGATTACATCGCAGCATTCATGCACGCAGTGCGGAACGGACGATTTAGCCCTAATCATTCCAGAGTATCAGGAGGCGAGGCGAGGAAGGCCGTTAGAAACGTGGTATCGGCCATCACTGAGAGTGGTCGGGAGGACCCCTTGCAAACAAAAGCAGGACGAACAGCCCTCGTCATCCAACGACAAATGAGAGCCTACTCGGCAACAGACCCACCACGAAAACACCAAATGGCACTGCCTCCAATAGTGTTCAGAACCCTACTCCGCACTAGTACAACAAAAAGAGAACGATCCAGAGCGGAACTGGTAGGGGCAGTACTGTTTGGAGCTTGCAGGTCATGTGAGTACTCAGTAGTACCCAGAAACGAACAAAAAACCCGCCCACTGCGAGGAGGGGACATAGAATTCAAGACGGGACCAAGGACAATCCCCCACGACAGCCCAGAAATATTCGACGCAGAAGTAGTGTTCATGAAATTCGGACCCCAAAAGACAGGGGTATATACGGATGAAATCCCAGTATATTCGAATCACGACCCCGAACTCAACCCAGTGAAACTCTGGGCAAAAGTAATCTCACGACTCCGAGCATACCCAGGATATAAAGACACCTGGCCAATCTTCACGTACCACGACGAACATTCAGGCCGAAAGAAGAACATTCGAAGCCCAGAAATCCTCCAGGACATCCGCACGACGGTAGAAGTAATAGGCAGAGACGTCTTGGGCTTCGGCCCAGAATCAGTGGGAACTCATTCTGTCAGAGCCTCATTGGCAATGATGTTATACCTCCAGAAGGTACCACCATACACGATTATGCTGGTGGGGAGGTGGCGTTCGGATGCCTTCCTGTCATATATTGAAAAACAGTGCAATGAGTTCACGAAAGAACTCAGCTCAATCATGCTGGGGCTGGAAACATTTTATCAGCTGCCACCATCAACCCAAGACCAAGACAGACAGCCACAGCCATCCCAGAAGACAAAGAACCCACACAAGAAACCCCAGAGCGGCCGCCGCGCTCACTTTATACACTATGGGCGGCGCAACGCACTCCGCTCGCACGCTTCCGCATAATTGGCCGGTTCGAGGCCGCTCGGCGGAGGCGGACGCAGAGCCCATTCACAAGAATGGGCGAAGCACCGCCTAACCCGAGCTGAGCCATCAGAATCCGCCGGCTCGGACACATCTTGTGTCCAGAGCCGTCTGGGCGTCGCATCCGAGCAAAGGCGCGAGAGGCAAGGTTCAAGGGGGCCTGGGTACCAATTCCTTCGTAAACGAAAAATTACCCAGCCCAAACAACCTTGCCTCGTCCCAGTTGATCTTCTTTCTAGGTTATCGAACTGGCAGGACCACTTGTGGTCTGCAGAAGACTGCAGAGCTCTCACCAAAGTCTCAATCTATCATCTCAAGAACCCGAACAAGCCGAACCGAACTCCGTCTCAGCGAAGTGCAAAGATCAACAATGCGAACAGTATCCGTAGGTTGATATTGGGTTGATAAACCTCTATTGTAGCTAAGAGATATCAGACCATGCATGATACTAATGCCACCGGTGATGAGATGAGGGTAAAAGTTGACGTCGCCCACGATGATACGGATAACAATGAAAACCAAGAAGGAAGGAAATGGAGCTCCTTCAGAGGATACAAAGTGGCCCTGATGCTTTTTGCAGTTTTCCTTCTTGGAGGAGTGATCGGTGGGCTTGTGGGGTGGATCATGGGAGATAAGTCAAACAGCAATGAAGATGACAATACTCAGAAGAAGTTGGCGGAGATAGAGAAAAAGTTGGAGGAATTGTCTGCGGGTGAGAAGAACTATGAAAATGATATCAAGAACAATGGCGATATTCTAGAGAGAGACAGTGCTGATAGCGCTGGGGATCGTACTGGTTCGACGCATGCAACTATGCCCGCTGATTATATGACAAAAGAAGAAATCAAGGCCTACCTATCGACTATATCGCCCGATGATGGGGCAGCACTCAATAATGATCCTGGAAGCCCACAATCCCTTGCATTTGAATGGTTGTGGAGTGACATAGAAGATGGAAGTAATCAATATTCAGCGATGCAACTGACACAGCGTTACGCTCTAGCTGCACTGTATTGGTCAACCACTGGTGAAGGTTGGACCGATGATCTGGGCTTCTTGAGCAGTTCTTCTGAGTGCGCTTGGGATATCTCTGATGGCTACATACCAACATGGTATGGAAGAATGAGAAGACTGGACGGCTATGATGATTATGATGCATGTGACGATGCAGGTAGCATCACTTCATTGTCCATCAGAGGCAATGATCTCTCGGGTACTCTCCCAAACGAGCTATCGCTCCTGACAGATCTCAAAATATTTCAGTTTCGGGGTGAAGGTTCATTGTTTGGAAGCATACCAACAGAGTTGGGAGCCCTCACAAAGCTCCAGCTTTTTGCGATTGAGGGTACACAAGTATCGGGCACTATTCCCTCTGAGATCGGTCAAATGGAATTACTCGATTTTCTTGATGTCTCAAACAATTTCCTCACAGGCAATATTCCTACTGAGCTGGGAGAGCTAAAATCATTGCAAATACTTGACATCCACAGAAACACTGGAATCAGTGGACAGGTCCCCATTGAGCTAGGAGGCATGAAGAATGCAAGTAAGTGTTTTGTTGCCGTTGCAAGTATTGTATGTGTTTCCACTATGCCTGGAGTCTATGCAAAAGATTCACTTCAACCTTCCATTCTGGTTGTGAGCAGACTCAATTAACCTCAGCTGGACGAGTCTTACAGGCATTGTTCCATACGATGTCTGCACAATAAGAAACGGCAGAGTTTCCATAAGCGCGATATGCGACTCGTCAGATCTGATTTGCTGCTGCTGCAACAACTACAATTGCATTGGCGATGTGTGTCATCTGGCACCGTTTTCAATGATTTGACCTCACACGAATACAAATGCTGCATCTCTTTGCCATTCAATGATAGATTCCATCAACCTCAGTGGAACGAGTCTCACTGGTATTGTCCCGTTCGAGGTGTGCAACATAATGAATGGAAGGGTGTCGATCACCTCGAGGTGTGAATTGTCGGAGCTGATATGTTGTTGCACTAGTAGCTGCTGCCACCAGGATGGAGGATGTGTGGGCTACGGGGGCGGAGACCTCTGCAGCAACATATACCCGCGTCCTGATGAATGTGATGTGTGTGATTTGCCTCCATTTTCATAGTCGATTTGTTTCCAAGGCTTGTTTCAACCAGAGTATTGTATGATGCGGGTACCTTACCAAATAGTAGCACACTCGCTTGGATCCCATCCGTTGCATTTCATGTACGATTTGGATGCATCCTTTATCCATCACCACTCGTTTGACATCGGCTTGGAAGCCAATAGTAAACAGTATTCCTTCCCTCGAAGTCTAGGGTAACCTCCTGCACACCTTCAGCAATGTTCAATATGTATTGGCAAAGCTCGTCGTACCTCCTGACACCCCTCCCGTCCGGGAGCTTCCTTCGGAACATATTCGGGAACACGCAGCAGGGACAAATCACCCACGGCTTGTCATATCGCATCGCAAGCCGGATGATATCGTCCGTTGCCTCGTCGGGGTGCATACCCACCACGACCGAGCAATTGCGGAGCAATCTATCTCCTTCTACCGAAGAGGCAAACTCGTCGTCGAATAGCGACAAAATCTGGAGTGGCTGCCACTCCGCAAAGTTTCTCAGCATCACATTGGCACGGTGCGAAACTTCGAGGCCCGGTCGCAGCAGATCCCTGCTCCTGTCGCGGAATTTGACTGTGTTCCTTTGAGTTTTGTTCAATTTCACGGGCCTTGGATCAACCACCACGCTTGACATACCTCGTCGGAATGAGAGTTCAAACGCGAGGCCACCCGTACCACCTCCCGCGACGTCGAGAATCCCTGGTGTCGATTGCTTCAGTCTATCTTCCCCAAAGATATCAATCAGGAGTTCCACGAACCGAGCTGCCCTGCATCTATTGCGGACCTCCGGGCGTCTCTTTTTCTTTTCTATGACACCTGTCAGTGTCGGGGATGGCGCAACGACGCAGTTTACCTCGCGACAAATTACTTGCGGCACAGAATCCATATCTGTCGTAGATGGTCGCCGCACTGTCAATTCATTGACGTTCATGCAATTCATGGCCACGTGCTCGCATCCATCGTGGCATACACATCTCTCGAGCGGCCCATCGCCGTGAACGGTCACCGGCAATCCGAGGTTCTTACATCGTTGTACCTCCTCCACGATGTCCGATAGATCGACGGTTGCTAAGTGAGCATCCGCCTTCTTGCGGGACACTATCACGTCGAGAGGCGCCGTGCCGCTCTCATCGTTGTTCTTGCCGGAACCTTGCGGTCGGATCGTAAACAGGGCGAACGACGGGGAGAGCTGGGCGCAAAACAAGGGGAGACCCACGACGTTGGCATTGCCGCTGTCGTCTGGAGTCTGCGATAACAGTTCGCGCGAGTCACTGGCGTTCATGGTGGCCGAGATATGGTGGCCGAGACCTGGCTGAGCCAGGGTCGATCAGTGGGTCGATACGCAGGGCGGGGCGGGGCGGGGGGATCCCTTCCCGCCATATCATCATTATGATCTCTACGAGTTCCCACGAGGCCCATCACTTTCTGGGTTCTGTGTGTTTTCCATCCACAAAATCGACATGCTAGCCAGTCGACGGCATCAACGAACACCATGGCCCGCACCAAGAAAGCTGGCCGCAAGACAACGGGTGGCAAGGCCAAACCCCTCCTGTCCCGAGGGGAGCGCAAGCGTGTCGCAGCCGAGAGGAAGGCTAGGGAGGAGGAGGGCCTCGACGGCATCGTAGGAGGTGGTGACTTAGGCCAAGGCTTAGGCCAGACAGCCACGGCTCCGGCGGACGACGATACGGACGGGCAGGGTGGGCCGAAGCGTGCCCGCCTCGACGGCGATGGAAATCAGAAGACGTCGGCCGAATCGGCGACGGTGGCCAGGGGCACCCGCCTTCGTGATGACGCTTCGTTCGTCGCCCGTTCTTCGTCGGGAAGGCCGGGCACACCCCACAGGTACTTTGACAGCTCGTACGACGTGACATTCGAAGGTGTTGGCAACCGTGAGCGCAAAGGACACGCCGCGGGCAAAGATGTTCATGAGAACGAATTTCCCTCTCCAAAAGCAACACCTCGTGGGACTCAGGTGGTTCATCGCCACCTGAATGGGCTCTGCATCGTAACCGCCGGCGACATAGTGCAGAGGGCCATCGAGGACAGAAAAGAAAGTGAAGGGGATAACCAAAAAACCGACGTCACATCCGTTGAATATCTCGTGGAGGTTGGTGAGGATTCCAAGTCTGCCCGAGGAAAAATGCGCGCTAGGAACAAGGGAAACAAGAGGCGTAAAAAGGACGGAGGCAATGGCGGCGGGCATCGTCCGAAGGGCATGGTCTCGTCCAACGATCCGCTCTGTCGCGTGTCGTTATCCGACGGCTCCGAGATAGTGTTGAGATGCTGCGTCTCGGGTACTGTGATTGAGCTCAATGATCGCCTGACACAGCCTCGTTCCGACGAAGATGGGCCAGCAGGTAGTGGCGCTATCGCGGAAGATCCGTCGCTGCTGCTGAAAGATCCCCTGCTCGACGGACAGCTGGCGGTGATACTGCCGACGAGAGGGACACCGTTCCCTTCATCTGGCAAAGGAGAAAAGTGACGCTTGGTGACCATGGTATTACACTTGGCTCTAGTTTCAGGGTTCAGAATTTAGGGAGTGCAGTGCATTTACATGGATGCCCCAACTTGAGTCAATGGTTATTGATTATTTGCGGTTGTACCCCGGAAGGTGAAACAACACCGTACGTACACGCGTCACGTTGAGCCAGGTGATGGAATGGGTGCGACCTTTGGAAGTCTACCAGAACAATGATGCCAAAAGGCTACAGTGGAGTAGCTCAGTGCGAAACCTGCGCATCAGACTAGTTTGTTGGCGATTGCAAGCACAAGCGACGATTAATATCCTAGATCACAGTTCAATTGTGTGATGCTGACCAGAACGCTGACATTGCACCTGAAACTGGACCTACTCACGATGGTGAGTGTGGTGTATTATTAACAGAAAGGTAATGAGTGTTGTCTACGATAGTATTTGGTACTCTCCAATAATGGACCCTTGAATGTAGTGATAGACATACCATATCGAATATGATACTTGCATCCCCAACCAAACTCAAAGAAAGGGTGAGATGAGAGCGATCTGAAATATGTGGCAGCATATCAAAAGTAAAATGGTATTATTGTATACTGATATACGTTTGTGGTCAAACGAAGGGCCACACCAGATCATCTCAGGGATGCTCAACAGCCCTTGCAAACACCCTCACTTGTTCCCACTTCCAATGGAACTCTCTGTGATGACACTATGACACAACGACACACATCGCGTCGCGCTGCCATTGCTATTTAGAGCTCAAACTTGACTCCTGACAGCTTCTCCGATATGGCCCAGAGTTCTTCTCCCTTCCCCGCGTCGGTCGCAAAAGTCTTCACTGATGTGACCTTCCCGTCCGAAAAGTATTTTCCCGCCTCGCTTGGACCCATCGCCGCGGCGGCCAGGTAGACCTGCGTCGATGCACCCTCCTCCACCGTCTTGACGAAGTTGGCCAGACCCTCCATGAGCACCTTATCCTTCCAGCTGGAAAAGCCGTTCTCCTTCATGGACTGGAACTTCTCCTCTCCGATGAGGTACCTCGCCAAGTCCGTCTACAAATCATCGTGATAACATCGACACAAACATTAACAACATGGTATGGTTCACACATGAAACGAGTGTCGTGAATACATGCAATTGCATAAGTGCTTGTGGTGCACTCACCTGCACAGCCCCCGGGTGCAGCGAGAAGGCTGAAAGTCCCTTCCATTGTTCCGACCCTGCCGCCCGCTTCTGCAGCTCATTCGTGAACAAGATGTTCTCCAACTTGCTCAGCCCGTACGACGACCAAGGTCCATACTCCCTCTCGCCATTCAGGTTGTCCACCTCGAGCCCCTTGGGGGCAAACTGATACCCCATAGAGCTCACGTTGATGACGCGCGCGTCTGGCGCGAGGGACGGAAGGATCGTGGAGGTGAGGGCGAAGTGTCCGAGGTGATTCGTCTGGAAGGTCTTCTCGAAGCCATCCTTCGTAAGGCGCCTGTCGGGAACGGCCATGACTCCGGCGTTGTTCATCTTAAGAAGCGTGCACATGATGTGTGTGTGCTTAGCCATCAGAGAAGGGCATGATCGTAACGCATTGAATTGAAACGAGGCGTGCCACTCACGAGGACGTCGACCTTTGTATCTTTCCCGATGACACTCGCCAAGCGTCCACCAAACGACTTGACGTCGTCCAAATCGCACAGATCCAACGAGGCCACCAACGCCTTGCCCGCGAAACTCTCATCGTTTGCCCTTGTCCCCTTCAGGTATACGTCGATCTCCTCCAGCGCCTTCTTTCCCTTCTCTGTGCTCCGGGACGTGAACACCACCGTGGCACCCGCGGCGGCCAATCGCTTCGTCGACTCCAACCCCAATCCCGTGTTGCCTCCCGTGACCACGACGATCTTCCCGTCCATCGAGTGGGGAGCCGGCTTGTACACCTTCGCGTAGGCGGTGGACGAGTCTGCGGCGCCGGCGGCCTCGACGAGTGGGGAGTGGGTGGAGGTGGCGGCCAGGATGGAGAGGGAGGCGGCCTTCGTGGCCGCCGACCCGAAGAACTTGCGCCGCGTGTCCATTGAGGATCCGGCGTCATCGTCGGTCGCCGACGTGGCCAGTCGCCACGAGGACGACGGCGGGCGGACCCCGGTCGAGGCGGGGCCGGGCACCGTCGTCCAGGCCGACGCGACGCCGGCTGCCAGGGCCAGCGACAGGATCGATAACTTTCCGCTGGTCATGTTTTTCGCTACTGCACGTTGATGTAACGTAATTATGGGCGGACAGAACGATATCGTACCACTCTACGTTATCGCGAGCCTCCGCGAGCCGGCCGCGTCGTCGATCGAGGCCAGTTTCAATGAGTCAGTATGGGGAATGTATGGGATCTTTCTCGTACAATATCGCTGAATATCCAATCTGTTGATGAGACAATCGCCAGTCGTCGCCATCTTTCTCTATGTACGATACGGCCGACGTCCAGACCGGGGATATCCGCCATGGCATTGCCGCTTGCCACCGTCCGTTGCCCGTTGCCCCACGTTCCGGCCGTTGCACCCGCCCCACCATTTCGTCGTGGAACTCAGCTCTATCTTTCGTAGCACAGCATTGCAAAACAAATAACAATGGTGCGTCCCTGCTGCCCTGGCTCGGCGATGGCTTCCGGAGGGGGGGGGGGGGGGGGGCGGTTTGGGCGCGCCCCACGCGTCGAAGGCGGCTCCTTTGCTCGCTCGCGCCCGTGGGGGACGCGGCCGATCGGAGCGGGAGTTCCATGGCGCGTGGACGACGTTTGCATCATCCTTGGGGGCACTCGTCGGGTGGCATCCAGTGGCGTCCTATCCGGTGGCTCTCGCTCACTGGGATGACGTCTCGAGGGCAGTGCTGACCCGGCGCTGTGAATTATGTTACCCGACCCCTGCCTCGTACATTTCTCTTTGGATTGTGCCACTCACTGTTTCCACTCACCTCGTTGACACGAAAGGCGCCAGCACGCAGAGCGACAGCGGGAAAGGGAGCTGGAGGAGCCGGTGCCGGACGCGCGGGGGGAGGATCGTCGAACATCCTCCAATTCTACACGGATGATAGCCCGGGACTGCAGGTGGGACCCACCACGGTTCTGGTGGCCTCGCTTTCGTTTGTCGGCGTGGTGGTCCTGCTCCACATTTGGGGCAAGTTCCGAATGTAAGAGCCGGGGCGTTGAGATGAAAAGGAACATTTGGTGCCTTGGAATAGCAATGGCTCTGTGTAGAGGGAGGGGGGGGAGCTGGATAGTGATGAAAAAAGGGATTGCTCTAAGCAATGGCGAAGGCAGCTTGGAATATTGGTAGCAATCCGTGGCGTCGGTGTAAAGTGCCTCACAAACTTTAGCGTTCCTCGGTGTTGGTGCCAAATCCCTTCATGGGTAGGGTTCTCCCATCCTCATATGAATAAAATCACCTGTTGTTTCATTTACATACCCATTTCTGGTACAAGCAAGTTGAGCGTGTGGAAGGTGCATCTTGCTTTGTAGGTAGGTAGGTAGAGGTTTTGATGGTAAAAGGGAAAATATCCATTTCCAACTGCCAGGGAGAGGGCTGAAGCAATCAGACAAACGATTATGATGAACATTTTAGTTGGATGTACCCTGTTGAAGCTTGCCAAAAATGCAAGCAATTGCAAGCAAGAGAAAATTCATTGCATAGGGTCTGACTTATTATTACCAAATCAAAGTACGTTAGCCTCTTGTTGTCTGAGCTCACCTAGTGAGCAAAAGCAGGGCCATTGGACACTGGTCGTCCTGGGAATCTCGTATTCCCATCTTCTGAGGCTGAGGACCATCGCTATGACCACCTTGACATGACAGCTAATTAATGAAATAACATACCTACCTCTAAGTCTCAGCTGCTCTCCAAAATGTTGACACACACAGAAGGCAGAGTAATTGCTGTGGAGAAAACCTGGAGCTCACATTCATCTGTATCTGTAACACGTTTGACTCACAAAGTAAATTGACCTCCTTGGGACCTAGTTTGAATTACTATGATGACCGGAAATGTCATGGTTTTTACTTGACAGGACCATTCTCTTGCTTCCAACTTCTGACAAAAAAAGAGAAAGCATCACAAGTATTGCTTTAATTTGCTATGAGTGTTCCAAGTTGATAAAATCTTACTTGTGGACGACCAGGTTGGGGACAGCAATAACAATGGGAATGGGAACGGGAATGGGAACGGGAACGGGAACGGGAACAGGGTTTTGGCTACCTAGCCTACACCTGTACATCTAACAAAACGCAACTCAGGGTTTGTCTACTTATTATGTGATGCTGTTTGGTAGTGAGTTGTTCTTTTTTCACTGGTTCTTGTGCATTTGTGTCCACGTCAGTTCCAGTTGTGACACCAGGTCAATGGAAGTTGCTGACATGCAAGATGCTGTTGGGTCTGTGAAGTTCTCTGACTCTGAATATGAGGTATGCCTTACCCTTGCGCAGCTTAATGTCCATCCAGCAAGGCCGCCATCATTGGGAAAGGCACAAATATCTGACTCTGGCTTCCTCTCAAATCCTTTGCGACTCATGCCAGAATCTCATGGAAGCACATTGGCACAAACTCTAACAAGGAGGGAGAACTGTCTGCATAAAATTTAGTTTTGTGTGAAGTAAGTTCCTGATAACAACACAAATGACAATTCTTCCATGGCAGCAGGAAGCACTCCAGGTCCAGGATATCATATTGGTCTTCTTTTGGAGCATATTGCTCTGCACAAAGTTTAAGACATTGTGACAAGTGATGTACTACATTGCAATGTGCTCACAATCGTATTCTTGGCTGCACAGTAGCAGAGAAGAGGTCCAGAGATGGGAATGGGAGATGGCAGTATGAAGTTGGCAGTCCCTGTGATGAAGCAGATGTTATCATCAGGTGCTGGTACCAGTGATCCCAAAATGAAGGAGGCAAATGATTGTTTGAGGTTGAGGTATGAAGAAAATGTATGAGTATGAGCAATAATATTGTACTTCCTAATTGCCGAAGAGTTGTTGCAGCCAAGGTTGTGTTTACCATCTCATACATGGGATTTAGGATATATTGTGGGCAAGGTTAGATATCTGCTTAGCAGAAATTCTACCTCTAAGCTATCAGTCCTGATTTTGATGTTGGTGATTTTGAGGACACGAGTAGGATGATGATGATGCTGCTATAAGTTGCAATATGGCTCACTTCTGTTTAAATATTGCATGGTGTTAGTGTCAGTGGAAGAGGAAGTTTTTGAAGTTATTTCAGCACTATATTGATGTTGGGGTTGGGGTTGTATCTGCTATCACGATCACAAAGTAGATGATATTAATATCCTAAGGGATGATTCCGAGGAAGGGTTGATGCCAGAGCTATTGAGGCACAAACTAAACACTTGTTTTCATGCATTGGGTGGCAATGATTGTGGTCGGTACTGATCTCATCTTTTTGTTCAGCATTTACTCTAATTTGATTCGTACCCGTATAGATTCATTTACTTAGGACATAGTGAACAGGCAACGGGAAATGGTGCGGGCAATGCTCTGGTTTTGAATTCAAAAAATCTAGAATCTAGTTCACATTCACAGAGAAAGAAACTCTTTCTGCTATATATTCTTGAGATGTCCGGGGGGGTAGGCACAGTCATCATCCTGTGGCTTGGAGCTGAGCAACAAGTAGCTGACTCAAAGGAAGCTGACTCAAAGGATTACCAAGACGTGTCAATGACTTCATCCACATGAATGTCGTCTTTGTGTGCCGTCTGGTCACCTACATAAATGTCAGTAGGTATGTCATGGATGCAGTGCCTCCAGTTCCAGGTTGGAAGTTTTAGAGATGAGCCGTATGAAAAGTGGGACTCTTCCTTGCTCTTCCGTTATCATTTCCAACCGAGGGGCATCCCATGGCTCAGATGTCATTTGAGTGGTGAGTCACTGTTCTGAGTGGCCAGGCAGAGGCCTCCTGGCACAATCCCCAATATGTACATAAAAATTCATACAGTGGCATGAGGTTATATTGGGAATGTGTACAAACATTCTCCACCTGGTCCTGCAAAATCCACAGCGGCAAGACAGCTTTCCCTCACACAGCATCAACCTCTTCTGAAATGAGGGAGTCTAGTATATATTAAGCTTTCATATATTTGAATTGTGGCTCACAAAACCGTCAACGGGAGATCAAAGTCGGGAAAATTTAGTTTCCAGCCTGGGCAAGCTGCTCGCGCATGGCATCGATGGTCTCCTTGTAGCTCTCCATCGTTCTCGGCTCCTTAAGGATGGCACTTCCGGCAACCATCATGTCAACACCGGCCTCGGCAACCTCCTTGATGTTGTCAACCTTAACACCTCCGTCGATCTCCAGACGGCAGTCGAGGCCGTTGTCATCGATGAACTTGCGGGCCGCGCGGGCCTTGTCGAGGGTGCCGGGGATGAAGGCCTGTCCTCCGAATCCGGGGTTGACGGACATGAGGAGGATGATGTCGAGCTTGTCCTTGACATGCTCGGCGTAGTCGAGGGAGGTGGCGGGGTTGAAGACGAGTCCGGCCTTGCATCCTCCGTTCTTGATGAGCTGGAGGGAGCGGTCGATGTGGTTGGTGGCCTCGGGGTGGAAGGTGATGTAGGAGGCACCGGCGTCAACGAAGTCGTTGATGGCGGCGTCGACGGGGCTGACCATGAGGTGGACATCGATGGGGGCGGTGACGCCGTGGTCGCGGAGGGCCTTGCACACCATGGGTCCAATTGTCAGGTTGGGGACGTAGTGGTTGTCCATGACGTCGAAGTGGACGACGTCGGCTCCGGCCTCGAGCATGTTGTCGACCTCCTCTCCGAGCTTGGCGAAGTTGGCCGAGAGGATGGAGGGGGCGATGAGGTAGTCCTTATCTCCCCACACGTTGAGGGAGGTGGAGGCACGCTGGGTGGCGGCGGGGGCGAAGGCGGCGGCGGAGCCGGCGAGGAGGGCAGCGATGGCGAGCTTCATGGTGCGGGTTGGGTGAGGGGGTTGATGAAAGTCTTTGGTAGAACAATGAGACCATTGGAGCCAGGGAGCACGGAGCACTCCGGCGGGCCGGGTGGACGCCCATGGTGACGTCAAGTTCTCTTGATCTCCTCGCGGGGGAAGATGCACAAAGATGCACGAGATTTTTGGCACACAAAACACGCACGCAAGCAAGGCGAAACAGCGCGACGAGTGGACATGCGTCACCTATGACGTGTTTCAGCGATGACTTGATCGCTCCGTACGTTCGGGGGGGGCTCTTGATGTGTGGCGTCAGTGTAGCGCGCGCTCGATCCTGCGT
>JALLBE010001093.1:0-11781 GCA_036939795.1 Thalassiosira mediterranea
CCCAAGTTAGTAGTAGATAGTAATCCTATTAGTGGTAGCGATGACGAAAAAAAAAGGGCTAGGTACTGTCTGCCTTCATTCACGAAATGCAAGGCATGTCAATGACTTGCGAGATCAGCAAGCTTTCCTTCACAAGCTCGTGAAAACAAGCCCATCACTGCAGATGGAAGTGAGTATTGATACATCTGCTCGCTATCATAGCTGGTGGTGAAACGAAATTATGTGGGCGGATAGTCTTGGGTCTGCGTGGATGCCTTCAATTGCAACGGGTACAGTATGGGTATGCTTTGATGCAAAAAATGTATTCTGGATCATACCCATTCTTATACCCTCCACAGACTCATGAGGGTCGAGACATACATCTAATTTTACTACGGAATTCCAACGCACCCGACTTGATGGCCAAATTAAATTTCATCGGCGACCTCCCTCCAATAATTGACCACGGCGGAACCAATACGAATAACGCAACGCACGCTCACTGGACAAATTTGCCAGCGAACCGTCGGGAAATCCGTCCGCCAAAATTCGAAGAAGGGGTTTTCCCGCCAAAAATACCTTTGCCGAATTCCCCCCGAGCGAGCGGCGCCGCGGGGCCGCGGAAAAATAAAACGCGGTCCAACCATGACCATAATTCATTCCCATGTGATAAGTAGGCAGCTTGGCACCCTCTCGTGGCACTCGTATCGTGGTAGCATTTCCCATCGTCGAGGAGAAAGGCCGTCCATTATATTTGGAGGGCATCAATCGATTGAGATCCTCCCAACGCTCTCAACTTCTCTTCCGCCCGATCATTCAGCCGCGATCGAGCCAGCATCTATTCGCCGTCGTTGATCTCAGCCAAAACTCACAACGACCTCTACGTTACCACGCCACGCCCTGAACGGGTGGTATCGCATCTCCTTCGCAACATAATCCTCGGAAGGACGACGCCCATCATCTCCTCGGCGTTCGCCTCCTGTACTCTCGACCTCCGAGACCCGACACCCACGAGCGATACACACGCGACGATAGAAAAAACGGCCCGCGCCTATCCCCTCCCGCCTCGTCGTCCATCCCCATCGTCGCATGAAAAGACCCGGCGAACATCCCCCCCGGTCCGTCCAGCCAGCGAACAAGCTTCGGAAGAAGACGGT
Organism: Thalassiosira mediterranea; assembly: GCA_036939795.1. Taxonomy (NCBI): domain Eukaryota; phylum Bacillariophyta; class Thalassiosirophyceae; order Thalassiosirales; family Thalassiosiraceae; genus Thalassiosira; species Thalassiosira mediterranea. Next base: position 1,137 of record JALLBE010001093.1, read on the forward strand.
GACCTTCTCGCTCTCGCCTCCCGCTTCCGCTTCCCTTCCTCCTCCCTCCTCCGCCGCCTCTCCATCTTCCGCTCCATCGACCGGCACGATCACCACCGCCGGCAAACGACATCGTCGTCGCAGTCGTCGTCTCAACCCGACCCCGACCGTCAGTCCCGCCTCCAATTCCACGATGTCCGGAACGAACGATCGCGCTCCCCGAAGGGAGGACAGCGCCTCCTCCAGCATCGCCTCCGGCTCCGACCACTTCGGTGTTAAGCGGACCAAGACCATCCTTCGCTCCGCCTCGGCATCCTCGGCCGCATCCTCCTCCGCCATGATGGCGCCGAGTCCCCGATTCACCTTCGACTTCGTGGACGACGCGTCGAACCTCTCGGTATCCTCGAGATCCCGGAGATCCTCCGGAAATTATTCGAATTCGAGTCCCACCAACAACGGCTACGGCTCCTCCTCCTCCGGTATCCATGGCGGCATTCAGGGCACCCCCGCGCGAATCAGCCCGAGCAGGCTGGACTTCAGGTACTCCTCCAGATTGCCGCCCAGCTACGGGCATCACTCTCCTTCCAACGGGGTCGGCGTGAGCTATGGCAGTCATTACGATCGGAGCTACCGCAGGAGTTACACCAGTCCCCAGAGTGGCGGCGGACACGGGGAGATCCGGCGCAACCTGTTCGGCGTCTCGGATGTCGCGAGCGCCGGCTCCGGCTCCAATTCCAATGTGATGAACGTGGACGATTCCGGGGATTGCATCATGGAGGACGCGTCGAGCAGCCTGGGGAACAGCGGCAGGTCCAACGGCGGCAGATCCAACAATACCCCCCGGCGGTCTTCCTCGCTGAATTACTCCCCCAGCCCGCGCAACAGGTTGGGAGTCTCCCTGCCCCTCAGCCCCCCCTCCAACTCATCGGCTGGGGCAAACACCCCAGCGGGCAGGAGCAGGAGCTCGCTGAGCGTCATGACGTCCGCCACCCCCGCCACGACCGGAACCGCAGGCTCGGGATACTCGATGCGCAGTGGCGGGACCGCCTCCACCTTCATGTCCTCCTCCAGCCCCCGGAGGCGGGGGGACATCTCCGGCGTTTCCTCCCCCCTGAGCGGCAACCTGGGAAGGGAGTCGGTGTGCTCCTCGGTGGCATCCTCCCCGGCCAACGGCGGCGGCGCCGCGGGAGGGCACGGCAACGTCGAGATGATGACGGCCGAGTACTTCGAGGCCAGGGGGGCGGGGGATCGGTACATCCCCAGCAGGGCGCTGAGCAACCTGGACTTCGAGGTGGCGTCGTCCGCGTCCCCCGGTCCGAATGCCCCGGGGGGGGGCGGCGCGCGCTCCTCCTCGTCATCGTCCGCCGCGAGGAGGGGGGCAGTGCCCCGATCGCCCGCGGGGGCCGGCGCAGGCGGCGGCGGGGGGGCCGGCGGGGCGGGGTTCGGGCCGTCGGACGACCTCGGCTTGGACTCCGCGCCGAGCTTCGGGGCGTCCCTCGTCGGCGGCGGGGGCATCCCGTCCGAGGACGTCCCCTCTGCGCCGGCCAACAACCCGGGGTCCGCGGCGGGGGCGGAGGTGGGCCAGACCTTCTCGGACGACGCCGACCCCGCCGGCGACGGGGATTCCGACTCGCGCTCCGGCCGTCACGACGCCTCGGCCCGCCAGCCGCTGTTATATGATGCGCTGCTGCGGAGCGAGATGCTGGGCGAGAACGTGGACCCCTGCGGCCTGGCGCGGGGAGGAGGGCAGTCGTCGGGGGTTTCGGGCGGAAACGGCAGGGATTATGGCAACGGGGCCAACGTGGTGACGCCCTTCAGGGAGCGGAGCAACAACCTCCGATTCGGCGACCGCGGCCGCTCATCGCGGCAGGGATACCGCGACGGGGTCTTCCTCGACGACGAACGTTCCTCGGTGGTCAATTCCTTCGGCCTCTCCCCAGTCTCCCCCTCCCGCCCCGGCGGCGCGTCGGGGTCCCCGTGCGGCCTCCTCGGCGACTTCGGGGCTCTGGGGGGACCGCGCGCCAAGCGCAAGATCGCCAGGGTTCCCACCAAGGTCCTCGACGCCCCGGCGCTGCAGGACGACTTCTACCTCAACCTCGTCGACTGGAGCTCGCAGAACGTGTTGGCTGTTGGATTGGGGAGCTGCGTCTACCTCTGGAGCGCGGCGACGTCGCGCGTCACGCAGCTCTGCGACCTCAGCCCCACGGAGGACGCGGTGACGAGCGTGGCGTGGAGCGAGGGGGGGAGACACTTGGCGATAGGGAGCACGAGGGGGGACGTGCAATTGTGGGACGCGGGGAGCCAGAAGCTCGTCAGGACGATGCACGGACACTCGGCGAGGGTCGGCGCGCTTTCCTGGAAGCTGTCGGGGAGCGGCGGGGGAGGGGGCGCCGGGGGAGGGATCGGCGGCCCCGACTCCCTCCTGGCCTCCGGATCGCGCGATCGGCTCATACACCTCCGCGATCCCCGTTCCGATCGTCCGTACGAAATGCGACTGTGCGGCCACAAGCAGGAGGTGTGCGGCCTGCGCTGGTCCTTCGACGAGCGTTCCATGCTCGCGTCGGGGGGGAACGACAACAAGCTCCTCGTGTGGGACGTGAAGCGACACACCCAGCCGGCCCACGTCTTCGCGGACCACACGGCCGCAGTCAAGGCCATCGCCTGGAGCCCGCACCAGCACGGCCTCCTCGCATCCGGGGGCGGGACGGCCGACAGGTGCATACGATTCTGGAACACCCTCACGGGACACGGCATATCGTGCGTCGACACGGGGTCGCAGGTGTGCAACCTCGCCTTCAGTCGCAACTGCAACGAGCTTGTGAGCACGCACGGGTACAGCCTCAACCAGATCGTGGTTTGGAGGTACCCCTCCATGCAGAAGGTGGCGACGCTCACGGGACACACGTATAGGGTCCTGTACCTGGCGCTGAGCCCGGACGGGAGCACTATCGTGACGGGGGCGGGGGACGAGACGCTGAGGTTCTGGCAGGTGTTCCCCGGACCGCAGAAGGAGAACAAGGCGGGGGGACTGCTGTTCCCGGTTGGCATGCCGGGGTCAGTCATTCGGTAGAGAGGTTGCTTGGGGGAGACCTATCCTGCCACCTTCGCTGCTTGCTGCCCGCTTGCCCGTGCGAGACTTTTAACTGTGAGGACACCCACAAAAAATGAGCAGCGTTCAACCTTGGACGGAGCCTCTGTATTTACACTTAACGTGGGTGCCTTGGTGGGTGCTCGACCATAGATATTACATCACGTAGTAAGCATGTACCTATTACCAGACAAGGCTGATACGGACTCCGTGAGTTGCAATCAAGACACGAGCTTAGTTCTAAAGCGCAGCGAAAGCGTAACAAACGTTGCCAAGTACGCGCGCCGAGGTCTCTCTACTAAGTCTCTCTGAAATGCCACCTCACTGGTGCTGACACTTTCGTGTTGTCTCTTTGCCGATTTCTCTCACAATCTCGAACGGACTCTCCTGTTTTACAAACAAGGATCATATCTTTCTTCGTAATGAATGGTGACTCTATTGTTACACTCTATCTATTGTTTGCAGTCTCATCCTTACTTCTCTATCGATGTTCTGTCGTGATGGTCAATCATGACGTATCAACGTCATGGCACTCAAAATCCTGTCCAGAGCGACCAGGCCGGCCCCACTGGTCGTCTGAACGTATCGATTGAGCTTTCAGGTCCATCGCTCCTCGTACTTGCTAGCTGTAGCTTGGAGATCCTCTCATCCATCCACTATCTACCGGTGGTCCGCCCCGTGGAGGTACTCCTCCCTCTTTCTGGAGAGTAGATCCAAAAGCTGATCCGAGGACAGGACGCAGTCGCCCTCGTCTTCCCTCACGGGGCACGTTCCCACCTCGCTCACGATGTCTTCGATCTCGGACCTCGACATCCGGTCGTCCATGCCTATATTTCGGAGGACGTGTTCGATGCCCTCGGCGGATACGGCGGGGGTCGTTTCTTGCGCGCGCGAGTTGGCCGCGGCCGCCTGCACGACGTCCTTCTGGAATCTCCGGGGATACTCTTGGGCGTAGCTGCGGCGCGGGTCGACGAACACGTGGAGACGAAACGGCGTGAGTTGAGTGCCGCGAAACAGAGCCAACGAACACAAAATCGATCGCACAAGTAACTCACTTCTGTGATCTGTACTCCTCGAAGATGTCGTTCAACTTGTGAACGGACTGCGCGCACGCCATGGTGAGATTCCTCCTGACGGCGACGTTTCGAGATATACCACGGACATTGCGAGAGGATGCGACGGTGGCCCTGCGGAGAGATGAGATGGCGATCGACTTCATGGCTTCTGAAACTGCTGTACGGTATCGATCGAAGGCGTGATGTGAGTTGTGAACCTTGCCGACGTTGTTGCTTGTATGATTGACTTCAAATGAATGATGTTGGTACCAGTTGGTACGGTTTCTCTTGTTTCCGTTGACTTTGAGGTGAAATTATGACATTGATATGCGCGTCTCATACAACGACGCAGAACAAATATTTTGAAGGAGATTCGAGCTGACGATGATGGCTGGTAAGATGGTAGGCGTGGGCGCGACGCAATCCACGGCGATGGTGACGTCTTGTGGCCTTGCGTCTTGGATCCGCTCGCGTCGCATCGCCTCGATCAAAGCTCGGCCACCACTGCGAGCTCACTTAGGTACTCTGGAAGCCACAAGAACCGCAATCACGGACTACGTTCCTCCTCTCACGCTCCTCTCTCCTCTGGGTGAGGGTGAGTCATGTCAGGAAAGGCGAAAGAACGGAGAGGCGCGGAGTGTCGGTGGATAGTAGTAATGAAAGTATGATTATTTCAATTGAAATTATTCATCGAAGCTAGTTCGAAGTTATTGGAAGCACATGGAAGTATGTACATATCTGGTTTTAGGAAACCCTAAGGTTGTCAAAACATCAACGGTTCAATGGATTCCTTCGTATGTGGCGCCAGTCGAGGTCCGATTCTCGAATCCTCCGACGATGACAACAATGCTGTGCAACTCACGACTCCACCCCGCCCGTCGTCAAGAAGCAAGATCAGTGTTCAGTGGCAAGATGTGCTCTCATTTTTCCCAGTCACGGGGGCGGATGTCTGCGCACGGTCGAGGTGATCTCCTCCTTCTCCGCGGCTAGCTGCGGTCAGCGCCGCCGTGATGACACCCCCGCCCCCGACATCATCTAAGAGCATCGACGCTGATCAGTCGCTGGCAGGTTTCGTCATCTTGACCTGATATCTTCTGATCATAAGTGTCACGAAGTGCCACTTCTTCGGTGGCTGGCGACCGACGACTCGGTTGGCTCGCATGCCCCTGGATTTGATGGCATCGATCGAGCCGTGCGAGTGTCACGAAGACGTTCCTACCTTGTTCCGACGCCTGCGCTGTGAGTTGCTCGCTGGTCAAAGAGGCGTCGGTGGCAGAGTCGAGTGTTGGCGGAGTTCGATCAGACAAAAATGACGAGGATACCCATTGACATTCGGACACAAAGACAGAACTCACCAGAACCGACGGTGTTGTAGGTATGCACGCGAGGCGCGAAGTCGATTGGAACAGACCACAACTTGTTGCTAGAAGCTCAATCGTCTGGCTGCAATGGAAAGCTGCACTCTCCATTCTATCCACAGACTGGTTTGTTAGTGTGCATTGCATCCAATGGGGCATGCGTGAAAATTTTCGAATGAGGCTTTAGGTAATCGACCAAAGCCACACAAGAAGTTACACTGTGGCATGTAGATCGCGTCATGGAATATTATCGATCGCGGCTACCTCAAGGTCTCTCCTTTTGTGTCAAAGCTGAGCCAGGTCTGGATTCTTGGTGGTTTTCACCCATTAATACCTCGTACGGCGAGGTGTTGCAACAACAACAACTTGTCAGGCATTGAATGAATCACGCGCAATCGTGAAATATCGTGCGAAAAGTCGTTTGGCAAAGAAGCATTGGCACTAGAACCGGCATGATCGAAACATGGTGCATTTCGTTAGAAGAAGTCGTTCTCTAGAGAGTGATGGGAGTCGAGCCTCAGAAGAAACGAAACATGAGGGTAAACTTATCGGTCATAAACGAGAGAAATCGGCTCCATTGAAAATGTATCATTTCACATGAATGGATTTTTTTGGAGAGCACGCCTCGATCATAGCCTCGATCGTATGTAACCGAAAAAATGAATAACTTGAGCTATTTTCATCCGGAGACCGAGCTCACACTTATAATCCATTAATTGGAATACAAGAGAGATGACCAGAGACGATCATCTAGCTCCAATCGATACGTCTCACGGCCTTTTCCCAGACTATGATGGATGGCCCCTGGAGTACCCTGATAGCATCAATGCTACTGACCATCTAACCTGGTTAACCCCACACAGTGACGAAGGTGCAGCTGATGGTCTCAAACCGACCATGTCAAGGCAGCCGAACTCTCTCGATGATTTGATGGGGCCAATTGACTCCACTGGTCACTTCGCAGGGACCACACCGCCACAGGCAGTTGACAATCCTTTAGAACCATGTGATGTGACTAGGGCTTGCGATCACGATTCTCCACCATTGAACGCCGAAGGAAGATCGGACAATCCTTCGAGCTTAGAAGGTGCGCCACCACCACTCCCGCCTCTCCCACTGCCTCGCCCAGGTGATAGAAACGACATCCCTGCCGATACTTTGGCAGCTGCTGTCAACACAGGAGTAAATGCTCCGTTCGGTGCCGATCATAGTGCTGATCAAGCCAGTTATTACAATAATGCAAGCATGCCCACAATTGGGCATGGTCCTCAGCCAATATATAGCAGTGGGGCTAGTTTTAAGGCAGTATCCACACCAAACGATCCAATTCTCTCGAATCAAGTTTTGACCATGACTCCATCATCTGCCACAACAACTGTGACAGCGCTTAAATCAGAAGCAAGTGGCCACCCCGACGATTCTTCAGCGCAGGTACATTCGCCTACTGGAAGTGATTCGTGGCTACTCAAATTTGAGGCTCTACAGGCGTATAAAGACGAGCATGGCAATTGTGATCTCCCACAAAAGATTAAATACCGTGGAATAAATCTTGGGACATGGGTGAACAAGGTAGGTGCTATCATCACCTCGTGCACCACACATTCTGCCTTGTGATGTCACATCATACTTCCCTTCTACTGTCTTTCAACTTTCCACAACCACCCAGCAACGGTCTGAGAAGAAGAAACTCGATGATGGAAAACAGACCTCCATGACCAAGGATAGGCAGAGGCAACTTGAAGGGATCGGTTTTAGATGGGCGGAACCTAGGGGAGAAAAATGGGAGATGAGGTACCAGGAACTCTTGGACTTCCATAGAGAGGTGCGAAATCCTCACACACCACACTTCTATTTGTGAAATCGATCACGATTATTCTCATTCTAACAGTCATTTCTCCGCTTATGCAGCATGGGCACTGTAATGTCCCCACGAGAGGGAAGGAGAATCCAGGTACGGATCATCACATTTATCGGTGTACTCTTCATCTGATTCCAAAGCATTCAGTTCCTCTATTTTTTTCCGAACTTTGCCGTGTTCCAGCCCTGGGTCGCTGGGTATCCCTTCAGAGAGAGAAATATATGGATGAGACCATCGACGACGCCCACAAACAACGATTGACTGAAATTGGTTTCGAATGGGACCGCAAATACCAGCGATGATGTTAGATGTCTAGCTAAGAGGGTCCACTCTTAGATATAATTGTGCGATTCCTTTTGGAACGTGATGTACCCATTAATGAAAGGGTGATATGCAAAGTTTAGCTTGTCTATCTCAACTTTGCCAAACAACAATGTGGCGATGGCAGAAACCATACTATGATACTGGTAGCGACTGTAACACCGTTTGTGATGGTCATGCCAAAAAAGTGTTTTCTTCTTGATGAAGAAATCGAACTGAAACTATTCATCACGATCAAATATCAGCATTCGTTGTGCCGATGCGATTCTAAGCATATCATCAATGAGTCATTGTAACTGAGGCAATGGTCTTCGCCCGAAAATACCACGTCACTGCGATTAATACTTGATGATCATACTCAATGCAGGCATCGATGCTCGCGGGCAAAAACCATCGACCTCGATATCCATCTCTATGTCTCACCCAAATTGTGAGGTATGATTCATGAACTCTCATGGAAGGCTCGATGATGGGTAGAGATTCTGACAGTACGATAACAGTAATGCACAGCAAAAACCACTTGCCAGAGGGGTGAATGAGGACGGTGGTGTATCAACATGTAGGAAGAAATCCACGTGTGTATCTCTGGCTCGCTACCACAGATTTACTGCAATGCACGAGCACGAGCCAACATCCTCACAATTGCCAACCGCCCATTGTCCCTGGGCCTTGCTGACCGATTATCTGGCTGTCACATACTCTCACTCCTCGCCAAGCGATCCCTCCAGTACACTCGCAAGTGCCTCCCTCATTTTCTCAGGGTGAGCATTGCCTCCGCTCAATGCCATGACCTTGCCCGCGAAGAACTTTTCAATCTTCCACACCTTCTTTCCTCGCAACTTGAATTGCTCGAGCTGTTTGGCGTTCTTTGGATCGTTAACCACCTCCTCGCAGAGCGAGATTAGGGAGCCCATGTCAGATATGACTTTCCAGCCATTGGCCTCGGCGATATCCGCGGGAGTGGAGACGGAATCATCTGCGAACATCACAGCAAGTATCTTGCGCCCCATGGACGTTGTTAAAGTACCCTCTGCAATCATGGCAACCAGGGCGCCAAGCCTCTGGCCATCCACGGGGCAGTGCTCTGCGGTGACCTCACCACTCCCGCCATCGTCTGCTGATGCAGCGTCTCCTGCAGCCTTCTTAATGAGCGCATATAGATCGTTGACCAACCAGTTGGCTGACATCGCAGGGATTTGGGCTCCTTTGTCAGATTCTTCCTCCACACTTCTCGATGAGAGCTCACTCATAGCTGCATCTACAGTGCTCTCAAACAGCCTGATGCTCGGTGGATCTCCAACGATAACATCCACGATATCCTCTGCCAGGCCATATTTCTCCACCAGCCTCGCCTTTGCATCCTCAGGGCTCTCAGGCATGTTCTCTCTCAGAAAGTCCTCCAGCGATAGGCCATCGGATCCCAGGGTCTGAGCGTCCAACACTAATGGTGGCAAATCTGGCTCGGGCATGAAGCGATAATCAACTGCATCGCCCTTGGCCCTGATGCAGAACGTCTCCCCTCCAAGGGGATACTCTTCAGATACAGGTTTCACGTGAAAGGTCCGCGTCTCCCTCCCCGTGGGTTCATCGCCATCCGTCAACAACGACGACTGTCGTAGAGCCTCGTACTCGGTCGCTGCAACAATCTGTCGTAAAGAGTTGAGGTTTTTGACTTCCACCCTGTGGCCCGTCCCCTCTGGCAGTTCCTCCCTCGTTGCGTCGACGTCCCCATTCTCTATCGGGGCGATCGAAACGTTCAAATCGCACCGCAAGCTCCCCTCCTCCATCTTGCCGTCGCACGATCCGGCGTGCCGCAAAAGCGATCGCATCCTTTCCACGGCCCCGGCAGCTTCGTGCGCCGATCGCAAATCGGGATGGGAGACGATTTCTATGAGCGCGCAGCCTGCACGGTTGTAATCTATGAACGACTTCGATATTGATTGACCCGAGGGCAGTACGGAGGTGTGGGTGGTAGTTTTGCCGGTGTCCTGCTCCATTTGAATCCGCTCTATCCTCAAATTTACTGGCCCGGGTTGGAATTGAGACCCGCCAGTATCATTTCCAGACTCATTGCTCGATTGCGATTCCTCGTCTCCGTTGTTGCTCCGCCCCCGTCGCTTCTTCCTTTTCTTCTTCTTCGTCGCGCTCTGTTGTTTGTTGTGATAAGGCATGAAAGTGACCAACCCGTCGGTCGCCAGCGGCCATCGCTGCTGCGTCACCTGATACCCCAGCGGCAGATCCGGATAAAAGTAATGCTTCCTCTCGAACCGGGACACCCTCTTAACATCGCAATTGAGCGCCGCCGCCGACAACACCGAAGCACGCACGGCCGACGATGACAGGGAGGGCAACGTCCCGGGATACGCGATGTCGTGGGCGTGGACGCGCGAGTTGGGCGCGGCGGCGGCGGCTCCACCGCCATCGGGGTCCGCGTGGCGGGTGGGAGCCGACGAAAAGAGCTTCGTGGGTATCGACAGCTGGGCGTGTATCTCGATCCCGATGATCGTGCGGTAGGCCGGCCTCTCGTCGCCAGCAGAGCCATCGCCGCCATCGTCGCCCGCGACCCGCTGCCAGACGATGCCGGTGTCGCGATCGTAGCGGAGTTGATGGCCGCCGCTGCCGGCGGATGAAGCGGCGGAGGCCGCGACGTGGCGGGACTGCAGAAGTCGCCGAGTCCTTGGGGCGGCGTCGCGCCACTTGATGCCCTTGCGGGCGATGCGACCCACGCGATTCATTCTCTCTCTAGAGAGAGATGCTTGCAGTCCAAGGAATGAAAGGGTTGAGGTCGAAGCCGTGGTGCATGGGATCGGGAGCGAGAGCCGAGTCGGCAAGCTGGGGGAGCTCGGTGGTGCCAAGGGCAGGCAGGTAGGTGCAAAATTGGAATCATGCACGGTCGCAGATCCGAATCATAAACGGTCGTTTTTATTCTATGGGTGTATATATTTTTGAGGCTAGCCTCACAGAAGTTTTGTGATGCTAGCCTCAC
>JALLBE010001094.1:0-11792 GCA_036939795.1 Thalassiosira mediterranea
ATATCTTCAGTTCAAACCCAAGACTTGCTCAATTTACAACTCTGAATTGCACCTTTCATCATGATGTCACACACAATCGAAATTAGTCTATCACAAGCCTGATTAAAGTTTTATCGTAGGTACAGTGCCGCCACCTGCCCTCTGAAAACGTAGCTGCAAACGGATGCCCCTATTCCAGCAGGGTGAGGGCCAGCTGTCCCCTCGCCTCGTCGATCCCCTCCAGCCTGACGCGCACGCGCTCCCCCGGCACGTACGACGAATGCTCGGCCTCCGCATCCTTCTCGAAGCTGGCCACGCCCGTCGGCAGCCTCTCCTCCCACCCCTCGCCGTCCTCCCCGCACGGCTGGACGTAGTACCAATCCCCTGCCTTGCTCTTGGCCTTGACGACGCCGTCGTACTCGTTCCCGATCAACGCCTGTATGTCCTCGTGGCTGATCCGTTTCTCGAGCCGTTCCTTGCGCTTATCGGCCTGCCTCTCGCGCTTGGCGTCCTTGGGCTTGACGTCCCTCACGGACTCGTCGAGCGTGACCATGAATCGTCCCGATTGGGGCGACACGTTCTTCACGTAGACCCGAATGTCGTCCCCGGCCCGGATGCCGCCGGCGGCGCCGGCATTATCGCCGCGCTCGCCGCCGTCGTCGTCCACGTTCATCATGTCCTCGAAGCGCAGCATGCCCAGGACCCTGACCGTCCCGCCCCCGTGCCTCTTCCCCCTCCTCCTCCCCACGCCGCAGTCCACGAACGCCGCGCCGGAGTGCTCGCTCACCGCGACGACCGTGGCCTCGAACGGTCCGTCTCCGGCGGCGAGCGAGGTGAGGTCCCGTTCCACGCTCCTGTCCTCCGCGAGCATGCTCGCGTTCCTCCTCCTTCGCGCGGAGGTTCCTCCGCTCGCGCCGTTCCCGCCGGGAGTCGCCCTCTTGCGCCCCCTGGGATCGTCCGCGCTCAACACCAGCAGCGGGCTCTCGTTATCGCCCTGCAGGTCGTACGAGTACACGAAGGCGTTGAACTCGTCCCCCTCGCGGTAGAGCTCGGCGGCCTCGTCGTAGGGCGAGACACGGAGGGCGGCGCCCAACGGCTCGGTCGAGAATTGGGGACGGCGTCCGCGTCCGAGGGAGGAGGAGAGGCGGACGGACGCCATGCCGGTGTGCATCATCTTCTCGTTGCCCTCGAGCTCGTACCCGTCCCCCGGAGCTTCGGGGCGGAATTGGACCATCCCCGCCGCATTCGCCGAGCTTCGGGCCTGATGCCTGCTCAATCCCGTGGCCAGGACCAAATTCCCGTGCTTGGGCTCCACGAAGGTCCGTACGCCGTATTCGGCCTGTATCCTCTCGTCAAATAAGGCCCTCAGGAGGGCCTCGACGTCGCCGCCGTGCCCGAGGGCCGAGGAGTGTTCGCGCAGGTCACCCCCCAGGCGACGCCGGTACTCCCGTCCTAACTTGCCCGCGGTGGCCGCCACGCTCCCCCCCGCATACGAGCTCTCCTCCCCCACGGCGTGGAGGAGGGTGAGGACGTTCCACCGGACCATCCACTCGCGGTTCATCCCCAACACGCTGCACGGGACGAGGATGGGGGAGGAATTGCGACGTCGCTTCTTCCACGCCTTGCGGCCTAGGGAGACGTCCCCTATGCGTATGCGAAGGGTCTGGCCGGGGAGGAGGAGGGCGAGCTCGGCGTCGTCCTCGGCGTCACTGTCGCCGCCGGAGGAGGGAGCGGCCGCATCGTCGTCGTCGCCCACGTAGTCGTATTCGCCCACGGAATTGAACACCTCGTTGTCCGACATGGCCACCGACAGCGCTACCACCGCTCCTCCCGCTGCAGATGCCGCGCGCGATCTGGCGACGCGAGAGGAGGCCGGCGAGGGGGCGGTGAACGCGACGGCCGCATCGCGGCGCCCCCCGGCCGCGAGGGCAAGGGCGAGGGAGAGGACTCGCAGCTTCATCGTGGACGACGGGATCCTTTTTTATGCCCCCAGAAATCTTTTGCGTGGCCTTGTGTGCGTTTTATTTTTGTTCTGCGTCAACAGTCTCAGGTGATGGCGGCTCCCGCCAAAAATTTGGTTGGCTGACATCATTCAAGCGCACATCACATGCTCGCTCACATCACGAAAGCGACCATGGCGGCCGAGGTTGTAGCGCGGCAGCCTCGCTAGAGAGAGGGCCGGGTCGCGACGCCGACGCCGACGCCGACGCGCTGCGCGTCTCCCTCCTCGCCTCGCCGTGTAGCGTCTATTCGCGCTCGCGCGGCTCGGAATGGCGAGGATAGGCCGGGCGGGGGGCATCAGCGGACGCAACGCATTCGTCGTCATCGTCGTCCTGGTCGCTACTTTGGCCGCGACATCTGCCGGTTTCGCACCCGGGCGGCGCAAGCCGACGGGAGGAGCGATATCGCCGTCGGTCACCATGGCTTCCACTACGGAGTCGAGGTCGAGGTCGAGGTCCGACGCCGAAGCCGAAGCCACGTCGCAGAGGAGGAGGAGCGATTCGAAGAAGATGGCGATGGGGGGATATTACGAACACGTCCACCCGGACATCGCCGCCATGCTCGCGATGGAGGGACCCGCGGGCGACGACGAGACGATCGCCCCCCTGGGAGTCGATCCCGAAGCGATGACCCTGAGGAGGAGGGTACTCAAAGTTGTTTCGACCGCCGATGACGCCGCCGTCATGCCCATCGATCTCCTGGCGGGTCTCGCGGACGAGTGCGATCGCGCCATCTTCTCCGACGACGGGGGGGCGGCGATGCCGACATCAGCGAAGGACGTGCCGAGGAAGATATTGGGGTTGATCGCACTGTCCCGATTCTCCTTGAGTCCTGTGGAAGGTGGTCGCGCGAGTCGTCCCGACGATCTCGGAGATGAATCCATCATCGATGGGGACCCCGCGACGCTCGTCGCCACCATCGTCGCGTTGAATCTGCTGGAATCTTCCATACGCGCACTCGTCATGGGGTCCCGCAATGGTAGTCGCGAGGGGGGCGACGATGGCCTCGAGAAGGGCGGCGGCGGCAAGCGCAAACACGGAAATGGAAACGGCGGTCGGGATCATCCGGCGTCGTCGAATGGAGGCGGCAGCGGGGGCAATAGCAAGGGCGCGCCCCTTCTGAAGGACATGATCCACGAAATATCGAACATGCACGGCACAAAACTGCGATCGTCGCCATCGACCACCGACGACGATGACGGCGAGCCTTCCGCGATATTGTCGGCATCCGACCTGGCGCCCGTCCTGAGGGCATTGCTCCTGCCGACGAGGTCGGGGGGGATCAACCTTCGCAACCTCGCGTCCCACGGCTTCCTCTCGGGCATCGACCGACGATGGCTGTCGCTGACGCTCGTGCTGATGCGTACGATCGATTCGCTCGCCCCTTCCTCCGCGAAGGACGAACTCGATGATGACCGACGTCGCGAGGTGGCGCCGATTGCGGAGAAGGATGAGAATGAGAGCGATGCACGAGATGGCACGACGGCGTTGACCAAATACCCGTCCATGGCGAGCGAGGTCGAGCATGGGAGACAAATTTTATTACGGAGCAGCGATGGCCGTGCCTCGTCGAGGTTGAGGAAGCTGGAGCGGCAGGCGAGGGACTTCGTGCCCGCTTCCCACGTGCCCCTGTGGAATTTCAGCCTGCATCATTTGGCTCCGACTCTTCGGCCCTGCCTAAGGAATCAATCGCCCGGAGATGATGACATGGGAAGGGGCGCAACGATGAGCGTCCCCCCGCTCGCTGCAATATTTGCGACGGTCCTGTGCACGCTGGTCGAGCACTCCCTCCGGATATCGTGGTGCCGCGCGAACGATCGCACGGAGGACCTCATCGCCAGGCCGTCGGAATACTACGTGACGTTGGACGGACACGGCCAGCGCGACAGGCACGACGTGATGATCACCGCCTACCTGAGCGACGGCGTGACCAAAAACGGGCTCATTCCCATCGTGGGCGCCCGGTCCGCCGCGATGCTGCAGGATCTGTTCGCGGCGCCGGCGGCGGACGCGCCCAGCGTACGATCGGCCCTGTGCCACGGAAGCTGGGATGGCGAGCTGATCAAAGAGCTGGAAGGATTGGCGGGGACGGCGGAGGCAGCTTCCGTTGGCCATTCTGGAACGAGTGATCCTCTTTTGGTAGACTCAGTTTGTGCTCTCGTATCCTGCGTGGATCTGGTCACGTCAAACATGGCTGGAGAGCCCAGGGTCTCGAGCTACGTCCCCGTTTACTCGTATACCGCCGCGGCGACGAGAAGTTTGAGGACATCCCTCACGTGCCTCGCGGAGTTGGACGAAATGATTGCAAACGAATTGATCGCCGACTGCGTCAAGGCCATGGAACACCAGCAGCCAAAAATATGCAATGACGTGCAACGGCTAATGATTGATTTGCCGGAGATCAGGAACTTGGCGCGTACGCTGCTGCCAACAATGAAGAAAGCCGAGAATGAGCTTTGGAGCATCGGCGACATTTATTCCGAGAACCAGACCAACATCGCTCTGGCGGAGAATATTGCAGCGCTCGCCCTTCTCGTCGATTCTTCCGAGGCGATGAGGAATTATTTGACGGAAGCTCGGGACAGAATGGATCGGCTATCGATGGTGGCAACCTGCACGAAGGACAAGCGCGCGGCCAAAACGGCTGCTCGGATATGCTCTGCGGCGTCAATAGTGCGCGACTTCTACTCTTGGACCGTGTACGTGGCGCTGGTTGCAATAGAGCAGTGTTCGCCGAATTTGCCAGCCAATGATATAATTGGTGTCGATCCGAGGGATATCGTGAAGGCGACTGTACGGTCGAGAATGACGGTATCAACATTCGACTCTTACGTTGCTAGCAACCTCGATCGGTCGCTAAAAGCGCTGCAGCAGTATCTTCAGGGCAAAGTGGTGAAGAATGTGCTCGAGGCAACCAAGGCTAGACCTGATTGAAATGAAGGTTACATGCTTCTTCATAAAAACAGCATACTACGCATTGTGTTCCCCATAAACCATAATAAACTCTGATTTGGACATGATTGACTTGCTCAGCATGTAGGTCGCAGTGGATACAAATGTGTAAAATGGATGTTGGGTGCACCCTAGTCATCAACATCATCAGCTATAAGTTTTCTATTCACATATCCTCCACCTTAGCCGGAGCATTGCCCGCCGTTCCATTCATTGTCCCCTCAGCATCGTCTCCGCTGTTTTGTCCATTTTCATCCTTTTCTTGCCCGAGCATTCGGAACAAGGACCCTTCGATCTCCTTTTGCCTCGCGTTTGTCATTCCCAAGCTATCTGGGATCGCGTCCACATCGATGTCTTCATCATCATCGGCAAAGTCCAGTCCCGCCGCGATCGCCGCTGCTGCCTCCTCTTCCAGATCAATTTTGCCATCCGATTCTTCTGTGGCTTCCTTTCGGGTAGGAGATGTGATTCCTAGCCTGGCAGATGTGCGGCTCAGCTGCTTCGCAGCTGGTGGCGAAGCGTCCCGCGTATTTTGGGCTCCAGGATACCGCCAAGGCATGGCTGTTATGTTCATTGACGGGTGGATGCGCAGCTGCCACTCCGGCGGTATTTGCAAGCATGCTTGCAGAAAGATGCTCACTGAGTCAAACATGAACCTTGGTCGGTTGGAGTTGTGATCCCCCTCCACGACGATCATGTTGGCGTCTCCCGCATAGGCATCATGCAGTGAGAGTGAGTGTGACTTCGTGATGAAGTCGTCGTTCTCTGCGGCAACAAAGAGGGCAGGAATGAAGCAGTGGGGAACATGGCTGATTGGGCTCACATCCTTGATATCAAAGTCGGCCTGTCGCCGGACACTACCCCGAATAATCCGAATGGCGACGGCAGATACAAACCCTGGGACGTTGATGCCCTGGTCACGAGCTTTATCCACCATTTCCTCACATAGGAGGGGCAAGTCAGAGAAAGGGGAGTCAAGGACCATGGCAGCGATGCTAGGGTCACGATCTCCATGCAATAGAGCAGTGACTGGTCCGTATTTTCACACCAGATATTTAGATTTGCGCATGTTGCTTGCGAGTCAATATTTGGCAAGAGAATACTCACCTGCACCCATCGATCGTCCCCACAACGCGATCGTCGACACCACATCTGTAGCTCTCAAATGTGCCACAACGCAAAGCAGATCCTCCCTCTCATAGTAACCCAATGTCACGTGATCTCCATCACTCTTCCCACTACCCGCAAAGTCAAATGCAAAGACGGCCACTCCCAGCGCCAACAGAACCGTCAATTGGGGAAGGACCTCAACCCTCGCGCTCGCATTTCCATGCATGTAAATAACCACGGGGATGCGTGCCGCAGTCCGCTCAATGGGTTCCCAGTGAGAGCATTGTAGGCTGAGGCCTCGCTTCGTCATTAAAGTGAAGTCGGTACGAGTGAAGCGCTTGCCAAGGAAGGAGAAGGCAGGTGGGCCAAGGTGTTCCTCGCGATATTTGGCACGTGGAGGGCTGGTTTGCAGATGAAGGGTGGCCGCATTGAAAGACACAATGACAATTGAGAAGGTGAGGATTATGAAATTAAAGCAAATCATCCCCAGGGTTTAGTCAGCAGCCGTAGCATTTCATTGCAAAGAGGGACTCGTCATGANGACACAATGACGAATTGAGAAGATGATGATAATAAAATCAAAGAAAATCCAACCCCAGGGTTCAGTCAGCAGCCAGAGCATTTCATTGCAAAGAGGGACACATGAGTCATGAGGAAACAACAACTCAAGTAAACGTCACCAAAATGCATCAACCACAGAGCCATTGCGTTTAGGACATGGTTTAGGAGACATGTTGGTAGCGACACAACGTGTTCATATGGCACATATGGGGACAAAAAAACAAGAGATATCTCAAGACTTCATGGGATAGGAAGAGAGAAATCAATATTTCCAGCGGTCATCACAAGGCTTGGAACCTTTCCTCGGTTCGATTACCCGAATCCCTATGCATGATTCAAATGCCATACAGATAGTCAACTCACCGGATGATCGCATTCACCAGCTCCTGGTAACCCGTCTTCGCCATCTGCACATAACTCCCGATGGATCCCTTCTCCGGCTGCTGCTCCGCCCTCCCCTGGGACGAGGCGGACGCCGAAGATTGCGCGGACCGCTCCGAATCCAGCCTCTCCAACCTCTTCTGCACGAACTCCCTGTGCTCCGAATCGTCCACCCCCATCAGACCCGCCAGGCGCTCCGCCTCCCTGATTTCGGCCGCGCGTCGCAGCTCCGCCTCCGCCCGCTCGCGCTCGGCCTGCTCCTCCTCCAGCTCCTTGAGGGTGTGGCGCGGCTGGCAGTTGGGGGCGGCCGTACCCGTGTTCACGGACGTGTTTATGTGATCGTGATTGCCGGAGTCGAGACGTCCCTCAGATATTTGGTAGAGGTCCTCGAGCATCTTGCGCTCCTCGTCGATGACGGTGGATTGGTCGTTGCCCATGGTTGCGATTTATCACGAGTCGTGGGTGACGGGAGACGGGAGGTGACGGGGCGATAGGAGGCAATGCCGACGGACGACGACGACAGAGGACTGAGTGGAACTGTGAGAGACAGCGGTAAGGGGGGGCCGCGAGCGGACACGGCGGCCGAGGAGGGTGCGATGAGGCCCGCGGGGACGATGTGGCATTGACGAGGCAGGGGCAATGACGAAGTCGCGGGCTTTGGGCTCGGGCGAGAGGACGGCGCTCGCTCCTCGCTCGAACGGAACAAAAAATTTGGTGCCATTTCCGTCGACGGATCTTCGCGAATCCGCAGATCGTGCACCTTCATCAATCACGTGATCATCTATTCGACAACGTGCTCACGAACTGGTCTGGCCGCTGTCCGTCACACAGATGTCATGCTTCCTTTTTTAGCGACAATGATATCGCTGCACGCAGCAACCACCCACTCATAAATTTCCGCCGCCGCGAGTCCAGCGACGGCCATCTCTCACCCTTGGTAGCACCCTTTCCTCTCTCGAATATTACGACGAATACACCGCAACCATGCCCCAGCACGAGCATATGGAACGCCACCGCAAGCTCCACGGCCGTCGGTTCGACGCCGAGGAGCGCGAGCGCAAGCGGGAGGCCCGCCTCGCGCACAAGCGGTCCGAGTTCGCCCAGAAGGTCCACGGACTGCGCGCGAAGCTGTACAACCAGCGCCGGTTCAAGGAGAAGGCCACCATGCGAAAGACCATCGCGCAGCACAACGAGCGCAGCAACAAGCACGCGAACGACGAGGCCGTGGCCGACGGTGCCGTGCCGGCGTACCTGCTCGATAGGGAGGGCGTGAGCAGGGCGAAGGTCCTGAGTAACACGGTGAAGCAGAAGCGTAAGGAGAAGGCCGGGAAATGGGAGGTGCCCATACCGAAGGTGAAGCCGGTGGCAGACGACGAGATGTTCAAGGTGATGCGTACCGGTTCCAAAAAGAATAAGGCGTGGAAGCGCGTGGTGACCAAGTGCACCTTCGTCGGGGACAACTTCACCAGGAAGGCCCCGAAATACGAGCGATTCATAAGGCCGACGGGACTGCGCATGAAGAGGGCGAACGTGACGCACCCGGAGTTGAAGACGTCGTTCCAGCTGGACATATTGGGGGTGAAGAAGAATCCGAGCAGCGGGCTGTACACCAACCTTGGCGTGCTGACGAAGGGTACGATCATCGAGGTGAACGTGAGCGATTTGGGTCTGGTCACGACCAGCGGAAAGGTGGCGTGGGGAAAGATGGCGCAGGTCACCAACAACCCTGAACTTGATGGCTGCGTAAATGCCGTTCTGCTGGTGTAGAGGGGGTATGTATTGTGGTTTCTTCTCAAAACTCATGTTCATAATAATATGTTAGAAAATAGTTGCTGCTCATTGATATAATATCGAACCAGGTCTCAGCCAGCTGGTTTAATTGAGCTTGTTGCCACCTGCCTCAAGATGAACAGAATGCTTTCTCATAGTTCTAGATTATAAATGTTGAACTGGTGGATAATCAATTATCATCGTGTACTCAAATTACAAATCATTCTTCCAAAATGAATCATTTTGGTTTGGGGTAGCTTTTTGTGTCCAAACGATTAAATGAAGGACAGAGGATGCAATTGATTCTTTGGGCCAAGTTTACTGCACAGTACGATATGAGTAAAGATTGCGGCGCGAGAATTGAAGTTAGAGTTGCGGACTTGTTTTACTCTCATATGGTAGTGGTAGGTGCTATATGAGGTGCTACCAGATTAAGTAGCTGTCCTCCTCGTAGTAAGTGGTGTATCTAATGAGACAGGTCAACGCAAACGAGGGCATATAAAAACCTTTACGTGGCTTCCACCCTGGGGGAGAGAATACATGCCATTGATGGTGGTATGTCCCAGAAGCGCTGTGCTGCCACAATTCAAAGGCGCAGCTCTGAAAGGAGCAAACATCTATTGATGCACAGCCGCCATTGTAGTGTCGATGCAGAACATGGAACCACCTGAGCAAAATGTCTCTTGCACATGCCCACAACTGCAACTCATCTGGTGTGAGTGGGGGGTGGGCAACCATCTTATGCCTAAGAGATGAGGCATTCACAATCTGAATGGCTGGGCGATCGTCATTTTGCTTCGAGAACCAGAGGAGTGCTGAGTGCTGTAAACTGGCCGATCACTTTGAGCTGTCAGGAAGATTCACACCAAATAGCTTCAAGATGCTCTCCTTTCCTTGTTCCATAGCAACATCGCTTAGGCTGGTGTCATCTCCCGGCCAGACCAAACCCCGCTCGTTCACGATAAAGTCCCTGTTCCAAAATCTGCTTGTGTGACGTTGTCCACCATCGCAGCACACTGTCACCACATTTGAACCCGAGGGCATCTGGGATGCAACCACGATGGCACCAACAAGATTCATTGCTGTGCTCGAGCCGACAAATAGCCCCTCGAGGCGGAGGAGGAGGTGTGCCATGTGCACTGCCTGCTGGTCTGTTATGGCGAGCGCATCGTCTATGATTTTGGACTGACAGATGCTGTTTGCTGCAACCCGCGATGCAGTGTGACGCTTCTGATCATCATGAGATCGGCCCATTGTACCAGCTCGTTCTTTTACAAGCTCATCTATCTTTTTCTGTACCACTTTGCACTCGTGGCCTTTGCCGTTCCACTGGACATCTTCGCAGCCGAGCCCAAAGTTGGCTGTGATCCTATCCAACCCGATTCCCTCGGCGAGGGTGTCATAACGATGTCGTCTCAACCTGCGCTCAGACTGCTGTGACGCATATGCCACTCCGAACTTGACCTTGTTGTAAAGGGAAGATCCCGGAGGATCGACAAGTACGATCCTTGGCAGCGATGGTTGCTTGTCACTCTGTTTAGAATGGTTTCGCCACCACTGCTCCTTCAAATACCCTCCCACACCTACCAATGTCCCGCCCGTTCCGGCCGACATGACGAATGCATCGACCTTTCCATCAAGCTGACCATGAATCTCCGGTCCTGTTGTTCCATAGTGCGACGCGACATTGGCAGGATTCTCAAACTGGTCCATAAAGGCAGCACGGATCAGCCTCTTCGACGCATTGCCAGCTACACCATTTACGCCCTCCGCGCCACCCCGAACAAAATTCTCCAAATAGAAATCATCATATCTTCTCTCAACCTGAAGCCATTCCCATATCCTCCTCGCAACATTGACATAATGTTCAGGATTGCTAATGCTGCAATTCTGAACCACCACAACTCCGCAGCCCAGCCTCCTCAAAAAGTCCGCCTTTTGGGTACTCTGATCGTCTGGCAATACCACCACGCAGCCGTGTCCTCGAGAGCAACACAGGGACGCTAAAGATATTCCAGTGGAGCCAGAGGTCCCTTCCACGACGATGCCGCGGGTGCGAGAATTGCGGAGTGCGACTTGGATGGCGGAGTGCACGTCTGGTGGTATGTCGGAAATGCTTTCATGTTGAGCTCGATGCATACCCTCTTGCATAGAAGTTTCGCCATCGGCCTCCGATGCTCCCGCTCCTGCTCCTGCTCCCAAAGGAGGGGGTAGTTCACCCCTCCCCTCTGCGTCCGATATCATGCTCAATGCCGCCCGGTCCTTCCCAGTCCCTCCCGGGTTCGCGCTCTCCATCTTGACGTATATCCTCGCGCCATTATGGAGTAAGGAAGATACGTTTGGAAGGTAAAGTAGGGGCGTGTTCCCGATCAGAGAGCCGTACCCCCCGCCTTGTGCGGCATCTGGATGATTGCACGATGGCGTTGCTGGAAATGATCCGGAACCACCATCGACTTTTGACGAGTGGCCAGTAGCGTCGGATGTGTCCCCCACCGATCCGGGCCCCTTCCTCGCGAGCGAAGCGGTCAGGAGACATCCCAGCAGCGCCGACGCCGACGCGATGGCGACGACAGCCGCGGTGTGGGGCGGTCCACCGGCCGATGCGGTCGGCGTAGGAGGGGGCATGCTACTATCGATGTCTGGGATGTGTCGGACGGCGGACGGCGGACCGCGGGTGCGCGCGGAAGATCGGAAATCTTCGGAAATGGACGGCGTTCAATGAGAGCGGTCTGTGCGTCGCTCCAACTGAAACTAATACTAACACGAAAGAAGTGACACCGAAATACTGCTTAGAAACTGCATGCAGTCTTGAGTTGATAGATGAACCCAGCGATGAAGCTAGCCGGTAGGCCTTTGCTAATAGGGGGCGGATTTTCCAAACAAAAGGGCGATGCCCACACTTTTGCCCACCCGAATCGGTGGGCGGGGTAGGTAGGAATTACGTAGGACATACCAGGGGTATCCTTACGTAGACCACGTAGAAACATACTGAGTCCACTCAATCGAGGGTGTCACACCAGTGACGTGGCAGTGCCAGAT
>JALLBE010001095.1:0-11806 GCA_036939795.1 Thalassiosira mediterranea
CCTTCAAGTCAGACCCAACCGAGGGTACCTGTGCACCTTTTTGTGCCTCAGAGTGCTCAGATGTTCCGTGCGCATCCACCGCTACAACTACACAAGCAACTACAACCACATCCGCAACCACAAACGCAAGTAAGACTGCCAAACCCCCCCCAACTACTACGACTACCACGGCTACGACTGCGGCTCCCAAGGAATGTATGTGTTATGGTTCTCCATCAAATTATGAACCTACTAGTGGTTGCGCATCCAATGATGGTTGGGGGTACTGGCCAGCATGGCTTAATGGGGAGAGATGTGAAGCGAATTTCCGTGGAGAATCTATAACCATGAATGATGAATGTCGCAAACTCAACCCATGGCATTGCAATGAAGAAGAACCTGTTGATTATTTCTGTGGGTGCCCTGGCTGTACTCCTGAGGTGTGGGATACCAAACCTCCTGAGACTGAATGGTTTTATGAGACATGTGGGTGGATGGCAATGGAATCGGCAATTCTCGATTACGATACGCTGGGTGCTTGCAATGTGATAGCTACTGATTATCCAGAAACATGTGGTGTTTGTGACCCAGACTTGTGCGCAAAGGGAGGAAATTGAATGGGAGAGTAAGTTATGTCCTCCATCATACCGAATGCCTGTTCGCACTTGTGCTCTTGTGTATCATTCCCTGCACTGACAATTCTTTGTTGTGCTTGGGTTCATATGTATTTCAAGTGTATCGACAAGGGTGTTGTTGCTGAGGGGTGTTCTGAAGAGTATGCTGAAGTCCCATATGTAACTGAAACAACAGAACCAAGGGTCAACCTCTTCTACCGACCATTTCCAAGCTGCAGCTGGACATCTGGATTAATCGTGGCAATCGGGAAGCTCAGGTACATGTATTGAAAAGTGCCCAACACCTAGCGAATTGTAACGTGTTATCACCATGGGGTGTTGGGAAGGGGTATTAGCATTGGAGGGATAGAAACATTAGTGAAGTGTGTACTCAGGGGAGAATATTGGTTGGGGTCAGGGGCGGATTGTTATAGGAGGATCAGGTTTCATAGTAGATAACGGTATGGATTCGGAGGATAGGGGGCAGGTAGATCAGGTTTTCATAATATTATTAAAGGGCTTATTCTCCCCACATTTCTGAAGTAGGTAGCAATGGGTGTGAGATCTGTTGTTCACAGCATGCCAAGAAGAATTCGACATAATGGCACACATCGTCCCACTGAGAGGTCCTCTGGTATGGTCCCACTTTCTGCGCTCGGATGATCGACTGCTATTGTACTGCTTGCTTCCTGCAGAAGATTAGAACTCGGCAATAAAAAGAATGATAACGTGGCACAGGTGCGGGTGTGATTTGATGACACGAAAATGAGGAGGGCGTAATATTGAACTAACGTTGCAATGGATGGGAAACCAGTGTGATTGGCTTCGGTAGAGCAGACTTTACTGGTCATTCCGCGCATGCCCATTAACATGTCTAAAAGCAATTACTTTTCTAACCCATGGTTCTCTCCCATGAAATTGACTCTTGAGCGAGTGTTTCATGGCTTCGACAGCACGCCGTTCGGTATAAATAGAGGGCGAATTTGAGGATGAACCGCGTCCCGAAAACTATTCCTGCTTCAGTTGCTACCTAGGCAAACTCTTCTGGATTTACCAACACAGTACAAATCTCATGAAAAAAAAACAACTTAAGGACCGCGATTATTTTGACTTCCGATCAAGCTTCATCATGGCAGAGAGCCTCTCCACCAGCGGCGGGTGAGAGTAATGGTACGCCGAGTACCACGGATCGGGGCACATGGCCCCCAGGTTCTCCAGGTGGATCTTGCAGAGGCCACTCTGAAGCTTGCTGCTCATGCCCAGGTTAACCGAAAACTCGTCCGCCTCGAACTCACACTTTCGTGAATGCACCGTCATGACGTAGCTAAGCGCCTTGTCGATCGGCTCGAACACTGTGGAGAAGAAGAGAAGGAGCGCGATGATGGTGGGAACGGGGCGGGATGGGTCATCGAAACCGAATGCGCGGTAGAGCTCGTGGGAGTTATAACAAAGGGAAAAGGAGTAGAATGCAGCTGCCATGTACGCCTGGGAGATGACGAAGTTGGTGACAGTGTGTCCCATTTTCCAGTGACCTAAGAAAGCAAGAACATATGTTACTGATGAGCCAGGATTTGTGGAGGAAAGCCCATGCGCGAACGGGGGGCAATTTCAATGTAGGCATAACTGATCCAGATCGATACACCGATCAGAGTCAACCCAAATTGTCCAACTGGCTTATAGGACAGGGCCTTTCTTTGCATTCTGCATCTATCGATCAGACGGGGAAAGAATGACTTCATCACCTCGAGTGTGCATGATCCGTTCCTTCAATTATGATACGCCATACATGGGAGTTCCACCACAGTTTTCCTCAACTCACCAAGTTCGTGTCCCAATATGGCGAGAATTTCGTCATCGTGGACCTGCTCCATCAGTGTATCGAACAGAACCTGAGGAAGTGCAGCGGCAACATTTCCAATAATTTTTGAGCAACATAATCAAGATACGTGACCCTGCAGAAAGTCGTCATCGCGAGATTGGCATATGCCAACTTCCCCCCCCCCCCCCCCCGAAGAAACTCACGATGCGCTTATTCTTGAAGAAACCGAACATGAACGCGTTCGAGTGACTGCTCCTCTTCGACCCATCCATCACGAATAGCTTCGTCAGGGGGAACTCCAACCTCCCCGCCAGCTTGAATATCTGATCCTTCAAGCTCCCCTCCTTCAGCGGCTCGTACTTGTTGAACATGGGCATGATGACGACCGGAACGATGGTCATCATGAACGCCGAGAAGCAGAACGTGAAGGCCCAGACGTACACGTAGAAGTGATCGCCGCCCCACTTGATGATGCGAAGGAGGAGCGCGGCGAAGGGACCCCCGAAGAGTCCGGTCAGGAAAAGTCCCTTGATCTTGTCCATCGCGAACAACCCCGTGGTCATCTTGTTGAACCCGTGCTTCCTCTCGATGCGAAAGGTCGAGTAATACTCGAAGGGGATGCTCGTCACCGTTCCCACGACCGTCGTGATGGCGAGGAAGATCAGGCTGATCTTGATCTCGTCCTCGGATTCCGTCCACCCCCAATATTCGGATCCGAGGGCGCACGCCGCGTCCCACGCGGCGGGGAAGAATCCGAGCAGGACGAACGCCGTCCCCTCGAATGCCGCGTAGGCGCTGGCGAGGAGGGAGAAGTTGACCTTGTCGAGCCCGTACGATTGGGCCGACGCGAACTTCAGCGCGAGCTGCGGCAGGAGCGGGGCCTTCCTGTCCATTTTGTCCTTCTCCGAATCGGCGTGCGGGACGAGTCCCCTGTCCTCCTTCTCCTCGTCCTCGTTCTTCTGCATCGTGTTCTTCTCGTCGAGGAGGGTGGGCCGCTTGGGCTTGCCGCCGTCCTCCCTCGTCTGCAGGACCTGCGCCTCCCACTTCTGCTTCCAGGCCGGCTCCGGCATCGTCGACTCGCGGGGCTCGTTCTCGCGTTCGAGGTCGATGGCGCCCACGGTCTTGGCGAGCTCGGGGGGGAAGGAGGTGAGCTTGTACGTGCGTCGCTGGCGGAGGGAGAGGTAGGATTCGAAGAGGAAGACGACGAGGGAGAAGGCGAGGGTGGCGGCGACGGCGTAGAGGGTGAAGAGGTCGTCGCCGCCGGCGGCATCGGGCGGGGCGGAGCCGCCGGCCGCGGAGAGCTGGGTGTAGCGCGGGGTCAGGGGGAGGTAGTCCATGGTGTCCGTCCGGATTCCGAACTATGACCGACGAGCGGGCTCTTCGTGCCGGTGTGAACAATAGGCGCCGTGCGTGAACGAACAGGTGGCCTGTGGCCTGATTTGGTGCGCGGATCGATCCCTCCACGCATTCCACGTGGAAAAAAGATATTATTATATTAATTCCTCCGTCGAAATGTATCTTATTTGGATCTGACAAAGGCCCGGACGGATGGATCCGGATCCAATCAAGCCGAAATCCGGATCCAATCAAGCCGAAAAATGACGTGAACAATGAACAACACCTGCCTCATCTTGCCTCAACCTCGACCTCGACCCCTCGATCGATTGCCCGATCGACCGAACGACGCCTACATCATATGGTACGATGTCCACGATGCCCCGGCTCCTGACAGTCGTCCAGGCCCTGCTCCTGTGCGATGCGGCGCGAGCGTTCGCTGGCCCCGGGTGGCCGAAGACGACGTCCCCTCGCGCCCCCGCGGCCGTCGTCGTCGGAGCGCCGTCGTCGACCCGGCATCGGCGCCTCCATCCCGACCGCTCCTCCGGCGGCCCCCGCAACTCCCCCCGCCCGTCGTCGTCGTCGTCGTCGTCGTCGTCCCGCGCCCTCTCCATGGCCCTGGGTGACTTCGAAGTCGATCTNGTCACTGCATGATGGCGTGGAGGGAAGGAAGAAGGCGGGCGGGTGGGTAGGCGGGCGGGCGGGCAGGGAGAGCTTGTTAACTGTTATCGTGATGCGGGTGAAGTTGCGTTGAAGCAGCAGTTTAGCACATCCGGGCAGAGGGTTGCGGCGGCGGCGTACATCCTCGAGCTTTGGGCTGTGGGCTGGAGGAGGGAGAGATGGCGGATATTGAGCTTTGGGCTGGAGATGGGATCATAGTGTAAGTCCGCCATGAGGGCCTGGATTTTGTTGGGCAAATGATGAGCAGCCATGGTTGCTAGTTGCTTGTCTTGCCCCAAAGGGATGCTGCGACAGTAATGGAATGCTGCAATAGATTCTTTTTAATACATTTTACAAATAAGAATCAATCGAATAATTGGATTTGTGCTAGAGGATTTGCAGAAGCAGCAGCAGATGCAGATGCTGCCACAGCTGATAGTTGGCAATGGCATCCCCATTTTCATTGTCATTGGGACTTTGAGTCTTCTTCTCAAACTGCTTGGGGTGATATGTGTGAAAGCAACTCATGCAATATTTCCTCTTTGTACCACTTGACTTAAACTTTGTCAATCATTTGTCTCTACCAAGGGCCCGCGACCAATTTGCCATGTATCTCTCTCAGTATCACTTCCACACAGCTCTCCTACAAAGTCCTCTGCTTCTGTTTCTGTACAGGAGAGA
This sequence comes from Thalassiosira mediterranea, assembly GCA_036939795.1. Lineage (NCBI taxonomy): Eukaryota > Bacillariophyta > Thalassiosirophyceae > Thalassiosirales > Thalassiosiraceae > Thalassiosira > Thalassiosira mediterranea. The sequence goes on from JALLBE010001095.1 coordinate 5,089, forward strand.
ATGCATAAAGTAGGACACTTGATACCAATTGTGAAAATGCAAGAGTGAAGCAGCGAAAATTGCTGGCCTTAGAATGATACCAACTACAAAATGATAAATGCTGCATTGGTGATCTGAAGTAGGAACTGCCAGTGAAATTAAATTTACACCTATTTTTCAGACTACTGCTAATAACTTAATTCAAACAAAGAGGCTGGAGTGCCTTCGGAAGCTTCTTCCATTCATGATACGGAAGTTTTGGATTTCCCCCATGCTTTTTCATCTCAATAGATTTCTTGTAAGCATCTGATATCATTTTTGTCTCTGGGTGATCAATCCCTAAGCGCTTAGATGCAATATCACAAGTCCTATGGAGATGACATACAAGTCGATTGATTAGACGCGACCTGTTTTTTTTGCACAACAAATCTTGGACTTCATCAAGCCAATAACCGGCAACCTCTTTCCAACCAGGATCACGAAATAGATTTTTCTCTCTTGCATATTCACCAAGAAAATGTTTGAAAGAGCTCCCTTCTTTGACTTCATCCAGTGGGAACCACACTTGCTTGCCATCATCGTAAAGGCAGCAAACTTCTACAACTCCATCATTGGAAGTGCCGTGGTCAATGACTTTATCAATGCATGCTTCGACAATTTCTGTCTTGAGCCACTCGCAAAACTTTCTTGGTAAGAGGCCTTCTTTGAGAAGATCTGGATTTGACTGAGCATATGCCACAAGTTCTTCAGGTGGCCCTTCATGAATCTCCTGAAGGTACTCCGATGACAACCAAACAAGCACACCAGGCTTAGACTCCCATTCACATCTGAATTCTATGTCATGTTTTGATGACTTTCCACGCCCCGCCTTCCCAGTCAGTAGCCTATGATCCATCACTTGAGAAATGTAGTCCCTTCCTAATTCCTTGTCAAAAAGCTGCTCCCGTGTCATCTCAATCATTACTTCTTGTTTGGGTCCAGTAGCAACAAGGTATACATCTGGATTTTCTCTAATCTTTTGCCTCACTTCTGAATCGAACCATGCATCCTCATATTTATGCTTGAAAGGGGTACCAACGTGACTGTCCGTCAGAAAAAATCCCAGACTATCCTGGTGAACCTCAGCCGCTTCAACTATACTTTCCACGATCCCTCCGTCAAATATGGCAACATAGAAGTCACCGTCAAGATCACCATCATTGATTGTTGGAGGCAATGGTTGATCTCCAAGAGCATACACTGTAGCACCAAAGGATACTGATTTCAAAAACCTAATTGCATCCGGAGGCATAGTGTCAATGCGTACAACATTTGCTATGATACCATCATCCCTGCCATGGCATGGGTTCTATGTTGGAAGTGGTACGCAAAGCAGATAAGTATTTTGTAGACTAAGAAAGGTAACTCAACAACAGACGTATGTTCTCACCCTGGTCAAGAAAATTTTCGATGGGCACCTGTTGCCCATGCCAGTTACAAACACATGGCCTGCTGGAATGCTTCCAGTAGGATCGCTCACACCAATCATGTTTGCATGTCTGATCCTATTCTGTGCTAAATGTTGCAGTGATAAAAGCTGTTCCCTGTAGCCATCCTCTTTTCTATTCTTCTTTGTGTTGTGAAACAATTTGGCTTCTCTGATGAAATCCTCAACACCTTGGAGATCTGCAATCGAGAGTATGATCCACAAGTAAGATAAATTCATCGTAGACCAATCTAACATGTTTGAGAACTCACATTGCTGCAGAATTTCTTCATCTACATAATTGCCACGAAGAACTGACAGCACATCATTGCAAGGCAACTCGAAACTGAGAAGGTCACTTAAAGGTGGTAATTTTTCATTGTTGGTGCTCATCAATCTTCCCATGGAATGCTGTTTCTTTGTTGGAAAGATTTTTCCGATAATGAGAGCAACATCAGAGTGGAGTGGTTGCGTTGATGTACTTTTGGCCACCTTTACCATAGATGTAGGCAACTGGATATGTGATATACCTTCTTTAATAAAGAGCATACTAATGAAAAGTAACAAGGCTGGTGAGATGACATTTTCCCTATACGTTGCAATATGAAAACCATGCTTACCCTTTCCCAATGCCAACATTTGATGGTCCAATGAACCTGACCTGTACACCAAATGCTCGTTTTGCTGCTACTCCTGCCCCGAGAAGCTCAGTCAAGAGTGTCCTTGAAATCCCACCACAGCCCAGGTGACCATTATCCTCAATAATTTCAAATCTATCTGAGGATAGCCTGTGTATGAGAGGAGCTTTGTCACCATCCGGTGGACAGCATGCGGGCGACACTAGCAGCTTCAGCCGTGCAAGTGCTTTGTGAGCCCCACTTTCATACACAATTGAACGAAAATCTCCAATTCTCTGAAGGTCTGAAGATAATCTTTGACGGGACTCTGCAAGAATGTACCAACTCTTGTAATAGTCCCTACCCACTGAGTTAGGTATTGACAGAAAATAAAAAGGAGGAATAGAGAGGTGTATCAGTGAGGAAGTGAAAGGGGAGATGTCTTGAGTAAATATAAAATATGATGACAAGATTGAACAAGAAGACTTACTTTTGTTGGTTGTTGGACCTTTTCCTTTTCCTGAAATCAGCTCACTATATACAATCTTATAGCTGCATCGATGCCCACTCACACTAGCAGGAGGAAGGCCTTTGCCCACGGGCCTCTCAATGACTCTCATGCAGTGGTCAAATTCAAGCAAGAGATAATACGTCTCCGGCTCCTCCCTCTCGACTGGTGGAATTCTATATGTGGCCGGATCTACCAAAGTAGATGCCCTCTTCTTCTTAAGCTTCTTAATGTGCTCCAGATCTGAGTGGGTACTCTCTGCCAAGGATTTCTCTGTCGTAATCTCCGAAAATCTGCTTTCATCACTTTGGTAGCCAACATCACAGAAATACGATGTCTGTATCTCACCACCATTCAGATCACCAAAACGGACACCGATGTCAATGTTTCCTTCGTCGTCGCCCAATTTCTCAGTATCATTACTGTCCTCAGAACCAGAACGAGTGAAGACAATGGTATCATCACTGAAAAGGCTGGAATCCTCACTGTCCTCTCCATCGCCATCGCTGCCCTTGCCACTGGCCATTGTCTGCTGGTCAATGGCATTATTAGCATCATCCCTTCTGATAGATTCTTTGCACCGAGGACTCACCAGCTTCGGGTGAGGGCCCTCATTGCCGGCCTCATCATTGGAGCTTTCGCCATCCAAAAAATAATTGCTGAAGCCAGGATTGCCTTGTTTTTCTTCATCACCTCTTTTCGGCACTCTTTTACTATCGGGGCAGTGATGGGAGTAGGATTTCGCCTCCCTCTTTCGTAGTGACTTGGCGTAGAAGGGTGAGAATCGTATGTGATTGCCTCTTCCAGTCGGAGGAAAGGCTTGCGTAGAAGCAACCATAGCTCCATCTCCATCATCCTCAACATCGCTGGAGAGGGTCAGATCAATGACCTCATTCGGATCCGTGGCAAGGCCTGCCGGGGCGAAGGCGGCAGGCTCCGCAGAGGGTACTTCGTCTGTAACCACGCTGGTCATTTTGAAATAAGTATGTTCAATCTAGTTTGAAGAGCTAGATTGAGCAATTGAAATGGATGTTAGGGCAGAAGTTGATTGGTGCAGCAAATGATATCTCCGTGTGTTTCTCTCAGATCATGCCCATAATGCCTAGAGTAATATCGAACATCCTGTATCATGACATCACCATAAGCAAAAGCTGCCACCCACCCGCTTGCCTGCTTGCTCTCTCACCTTCTCCTCAACAGGTGTTGGATCTCCTTTCCCTCACTTCATGGATGTCGGGCTCTGTTAGCTGGCTGAGCGGGCGGCTGCGGGCGGGCTGAGCGTTTCATTTCAGCCGCATCACATGTGATGGAAAAGATATGCCGAAACGATGGCTAGCCCCCTAAAAAGAATTTGGATTCTTCCTAGAGATACCGTTGCATATCACAGTAAAAAATGGAAATTTAGCATACTTTGAAGGGGATGCCCTCTAACAAGGCTCTAAAATGCCGACACCCCTCATTTTACTTGCAGTTCGCAACTCGCAACACAACTCGCATCTCGCATACGATACAATACCGCGTAATACAAAACGCCGCGCCTGCCAATTATGCCATTCGTCACCGCCAGCTCACCGAGACCATGACAAGTGCACGATGCATGGCCGCGATGCCGCCGTCGCTCCCGGCCGTAATCACCAGCCGGCTGGGCATCCATGACCATCGTCGATCAAGCTTTTGATTTGAACAATCGACGCACGACGAACGACATACGACCGACTGCGACCTTGCTGGAGAGCTGACAACGATGTCCCTTCGCGCCCCTGCGGTCGTTGGGGTTCCGCCCTGGCATCAGCGCCTCTCTCCCGGGCGCGGCGGCCCCTCTCTACCACTCCTGCGCCCACACCATGGCCCTGGGTGACTTAGAAGTCGATCTCCCCAAGCCGTTGGGCATGATGCATGATACTCTATCGCGATGGGCGACGTCCTCCTCGAGGTGAACGGCGTCGACGTCTCGCGTCTCGACTTCGACTCGGTCATGGACGCGCTGATTTCCGCTGACGATTCCGTCCCCGTGAGGCTCAGGCTCGGTGACGGGCTCGGGACGTTCGACATGCCCAAGAACGTGATGAAGATGTTCAAGACGAGCGAGGACGCCTTCCTGATAGACGAGGTGGTGCGGGCGGCGGTGCGCACGATGAGGCGCGACGGGAAGCTGGGGGACGTGCTGAGGGTGGAGACGATCATCGGGGCGGGGGTGCAGGAGGGGNTTCTTCGCGATATTCTCCACGGACGGGGGCGTCACCTCGTACAGCTGCAACGTCTCGGCGACGGGGGAGCGTCGGTCTGAAGAGGACGGTCGCGGCGTTGAGATCGTCTCGCTGACTGCGGCCAAGGATGAGGGCCTGGGGCGGACCCTCGATTTCGTGTGACGTGACGTGCCAGATTTTGGAGGCTATCGCATGTATCCAGTGTGGAAAGCTTTCTCGTCATTTAATGACCTGTGGAGGGAAGATGCAAAAAGTCACAAAGAGGGAAAAGGACATGCGCAAGCATCATCTGCAGTTTTTGCATTATCCCATCGTGTGTGTGTTCTAGCTTTGGGCAGGTTGAACGGTGGCGATAAAGGCGGCAGAGGCTGCATCAACGGACGCGCAGTGTTGCGGTGCCTAGAGGAGTCTGGGAGGCTGGGTTTCCTGCAGTATTCTGTTGATTCCACTGTTGCACGTGGTTGCACATTATGATCGTGGTTGCACATTGTGATCGTGGTTGCACATTGTGAAACGTACTGATGAAATCATTTCTTGAAAAAATAGTGTGGCGTGGCGTGACACTTGATATCGAATGAGACCAGGCGAAATTTGAGTCTCGATAAATTGAAACACACAAATGCTTCTGTTGAAAAAATCAATGAAAGATTATTGTTGATACCATACCTGATTATGTATATCTGTTGCAATATTTCCCCTTTGTACCACTTGAAATAACTTTTGTCAATCGTTCGCCTCTAGAGAGAAAGAGCTCACAACAATTTGCCATGTACCTATCTGTTCTCACTATCACTTCCACACAGCTCTCCTTCAAAATCCTTTGCTTCTATTTCTGAAGAGAGCAGGCAAAATGAGAAACTGGATACCAAGTATGAACTCCATGGGGCAGTTGTCAAAATAGGACACTTGAAGCCATGTAAGAAGTACAACAGTGAAGACGTTAAAATTTGATCGCCCATAGAATAATACCTACTGTTAAATGATAAATGCTGCGCAATGATGATCTTAAGCAGGGATTGCCAGTTTCAGTTGAAAAACAACAATAATCGCTTCTCCAGTTGAAAAACACATTGGCTTTGTCGTCGTCACCAACCTTTCCAACAACATTCTCATCCTCTGAGTCATCATCCTCGCCACTGTTGTCATTGGCTTTGTCCTCATCACCAACCTTGCCAACAACATTTCCTTCCTTAATATAGACAAGCCCATCGGCTGTGACTCTTACCTCGTGCTTATCTTTCCCCTTCTTTTCTTGTCATCGTCAGAATCACTCAGCTCGTCCAGGTTGGAATGCCCATCTGTTCTCTCCTTCTTCCTACCATCCTTCTTTCCCTTCTTGTGCCTCTTCTTTCTGTACTCTTCTATGTCATCCGGGACGTCAGAGAACTCGTCCTCGCTCAGGAAGTCGCTGGACATGTATGCAAGTCGCTTTGAATCGAGTTCGTGCATCCGTTCCACCTCCTCCCCCGCGATCTCCCCGGGAGTTTTGGCGCAGTCTGTTGCAGCTACCTTTCGCTCAAGTAGATATCCCTGTGCCGATGGGTAGTAGATTGCAGAAGATGGACTGGTGAGAATACATATGCTTATTTTGACAGTAAAAAGAGGCAACTTGAAGTACGGCCAGTACATCACACGCATACATACCTCCATTTCCTTGTCATAAGCATTCATCTCTGCGTCCGCCTCACTTTGAGTCCCAGCCTTCCTCGCCTGTGCATTCTTCACCTGTCCCTGCCCCTTGTCGCGGAACTGCAGCGGATTCGCTCCACCTGATCCTCCTTCCTCTTCATCCTCTCGGCCTTGAGCATCTTCTTCGTCTGCATCCGTTCCTCCGATTCCTCCTTCTGACTGCGGTAGGCCGTGCCCATGTCCTCGTCGCCCGCCCCATAGGCGTTTTGGCGTTTGTCCTTGTCGAATTTCCCGCCGCCGAAGTGAAGGGCAG
>JALLBE010001096.1:0-11779 GCA_036939795.1 Thalassiosira mediterranea
TCTCCATAATATTATTGACCTAATTGTACCTAGGAGAGAGGTACGATATCGCGGGAAGGTAAATGGGACGCACAAACACAAGAATCGTTCGATGGCTTGTGATCGACGCGTGAACAAAAAAAGAGATGCGATTGTAGTGTTCCCGTCATCGAATTCCTACTCTTGTAGGTTTCAGTATCATTTCTGCGTGCTCGCGTAGAGCTACGGCGCGCCGGTTTCAATACATGTGTGAAACTCAGGATCAAACCTAGTCTGATACAAGCAAATGCGAAATGCGATGATCACCTACGATTTTGTGTGAGGTGAGGGAGGGGGGTGATGGTGATGTGATGCCTTATACTGAGTCTACTATGATATTATCCATGCTGATGTTAGCTTTGCGGGAGTCCTCGGGAAATGAGGAACTGTGATGGGTTCTTCCAGATATGTACAATAGGTACGTATGTACCTACATACCTATGTAGCTGGAACTGGAACCAAGCTACCGTACGTGTTTATTATCCGCGTGGATTTACTGTTTCTGTCCGCCTACAAGGGGTTCTAAAGGTAAATATATGAGGTAAGGTATTTTTGCGTGCATTGTGATAAATCGCCATGGGTGAAAATAAAATATTTTCATACAACTTACGTAGATATTTCTCCAATGAAAGTTATTTTACAATTGTTAGTAATTTTTCAAATTCCATTTATCATAATGATACCCCTTCGTAGCGATCGCAACATCCCCGCTCGACCATGCTGACCATGGTCGCCGCCACGGCGCAGGGGCGGGGGTCTCGTCCAGCTGCCCGTGTGATCCTTCAGTTCACTATGTTAGTGATAATGTCCTAGCTTGGTATCATCAGCGCTTTAGTTTAAATACTATTACATAGGGACGCAAAGTAGCCCCTCAAATGCTGATTTGACGTAGTTTTGTGTGTGTTTGTGCGTCAAGTCAATCTATGGTCGCCGTGGTCGTGTTGGCCATCCGCCGCCGCTTCGGCGACCTCCGATGACTGTCGAATATTGCCATAGACACATAGCAACAGTTGAGGGTGATCGTTTGGTGAGTATGGCCAACGGTGGTGGTGGTGGTGGTGGGGTCCGCCGATGCTGCGGCTGCGGGCGGAGAAGGTTGTCGATCACCACACGCACCATCGCTGACGCTGAGGCTGACGATGGTGTTGTGCGGCCACCCGGTCGCCCCAGCCACCCGGCGACGATTGGGGGGCATCGACTGCAACGCTGGAGACATACTGGCCGCGTTTCGTCTCTGGTCTCGGCAATGGGGGTAGGACGAGGGCCATCATGTCATGTGTCATGGTCATGGTCGAGCGAGGTCAGGGCAGTTGGGTTCCAATGGCTACTCGAGTTTTGTGCATGCAAATGCATGGGATGCAGACACAAAAACAAAAGCAAAAGTTCCACGTGGAGCAAAAATGTCTGTGCATATTTTTTACGTACGGTAGCTAGCTCCCCCTCCCCGCCCTCCCTCAAGTGGGTAGGTACAAACTAACAGGTTCTCCTACTACGGTGAAAAAGAGCACATGTGCGTGTACGTACAGCATCAGCGTCAGAGTCTGCGATGCTGTGGCTTAGGGTTCTTGCGAATTATGGAGGATGCTCTCATGTCAGCAGGCCGTCCAACGGCGCCGAGGCACAGGTGGGCGTGTACAAACAACAGTGACTGGACACAAGTTTGCTGCATATCGCGTCCGGAGACCGCAGGGAGTCCACGGCACGGCACAGTGGATCGGCATGCCTCTGTGACCATAGAACAGCGCTGTCAGCGTGAGCAGAGTGGCGACGGAGGCGGCGCAGCGGACGTCCCGACGACTGTATGTTTGATGGCGTCTACCACGGCATCACTCGGCACTCGGCGCAGGCGTCGGCGTCGGTGTCGGCAGCAGCGGCGGCATTGAGGGCGGCGACATGGTGATGGCTCTATGATTTTGGCTAGCGGATGGCGGATGAATAATGAGATGATTCTTTTGTTGGGGCCGGATTCTCTAAGCTGGGGGGAGATCCATGGTAAGCAGGTTTAGACGTCACCGAAACTGGCGGTCGACGCGAGCTCGTAATAGTCGGTCATGCCCAGAGTGAGGAGTGTCGCCAGGGACGCGACGACGACGAACGTGCAGCGGCACACGACGAAGGCCGTCGAGGTGGCGGACGGGTCATCGAGGAGGGAGGACGAGCGACGGCGCAGGAGCCGTCGGGACGATGGCGACGAAAGAAGTTACGACAATGTAGGAGAATTCATGTGGTAAAGGTAAAGAGTTTGGTCCAAGTTGTCGTGTTATGGGTATGGTATGGACCCCATTGATCCCCCGGCCTGAGCCTGAGAGAACAAAAGATGGACCTTAGATTCGGTTGCAGCCTCCCAGAACCAGAACTAGAACCACAACGAGAACCAATTTTACTATCATCTTGAGTGATCTTTTTCCTTCACTCTAAGAGCTGGGTGAGGCCCTCAGGCAGCATTTCCATTCAATTGTGATTGCCTGGTATCATCTCAAAAGAAAGAAGTCATGAAGGAAAAGGTCAAAGTTCAAAAAGAATGTCATCTTTTTATTCATCAAGTTAAGTAGATAATTTGGGGTCTGTTCTCTTCTTACTCTCCTATTGCTATTGAGAGTCTTGCACATCGTCTGTGTCCTCTGAGTACAATGAAAGTATCATGAGTTCTTCAATTTTAACCAGCCACAATTGACTTGCGCCTGGTCTCATGGATATTGGCACCGGTCTAGTCCCCCACATGAAAATGGTGATGTGAATTCGCAACCCTAGGTGACCATGCTGTTTGTTGGAGCTCCATATCCGTTGTCTTATGTGTAGCATGTACTAGGCATGAGTCATGCAATATCTCTCCCCGTGTCACCGCCACCTGTTCACATTATGATGCATGATGCTATGATTATGATACTGATACTTGATACTGATACATACCTCCCTATGCCTATGGCTAATAGACTATAGAGAGAGACTACTGGGGCTGTGTTACAATACATAACCACTCTCTCTCTCTCTCTCTCTGGAGAGGACTTTATTGTATGTAGATAGGTTTCACCATAGTGACAGTTGGTGCATAACTACATAACCCTATATACCTATGATGTGTTATCCCGGTGTGTTGCGACACCGAGCAAAGCGGTTGCTGCTGTGCGCAGCAAAAGGATGGATGAATGGATGGACGGGGGGATCAGAGATAGACCCAGAGCCAGAGCAGGAGCCGTTGATTGCTAAGAGTAAGAGAGCTCGAATGCCATGGTCCATAAAATATATGGTATGGTACAAGCAAACACGATGATCCACTATGATTTTGTGTGAGGGGGGGTGATGTGATGTCTCATGCTGAGTCTACATAGGTACTATGTATGATATTATTATCCATGCTGATGTTGGCTTTGCGGGAGTCCGCAGGAAATGAAGTAACAGACGCGTTCTTCCAGAATGTAGGTACCGTACCATAGGTACCTACATTGGGTACGATAGGTACGATACGTAGGTGCCTACATATGTATGTACCTACCTCTATCTAGCTGATACATATGTGTGTACAAAAATGGATACTAGTCCAGATTTAGGGATTCATTGTCACACTTATTGAAGAAAAGATCGGGAAATTTACAATAAATCACCCAGAATTCATCATTGCCGGCAATTTGTACGTACTGCCAGTGTCACAACGTTGGAGACTTCAACTTGGGAACGCCAAAGATTCTTCTTTAGTTAAACGATAGCATGACAAACGGTAATGGGGAGTCGTAGGCATCAGTGGCATAAAACTGCATGCCTATCTTGTGCATCCTCACAACAACACATAGAGACATGATTGCGTGTGGGATATATAGTATTACATGTCAGCCTTCACAATTCACAATGCGTATGTAGCCCAACCATTAGCCCCTACGTTTTTCTAATGCGAAAGACGTCATTGGCAGATTCTCTCTTGGGGTTAATTTGGATAGGATCCGATACATATCTTGTCGTAGTCTAACCGGACACATGACCTTCCTCACATTTTCATGTTTCAATTTTACATAGACTCAATCACATTTTTATTGTCGAGATTGCTGAGCGATCCCGCACGATAGACTATCGTACCTATGACTGTACCATTTCATGGTTCTTTGTACCATGTTGCATTGTGTTTGTATGCAGTATTCGGCTGAGATCCTTGGCTGATCTCTTGTATGTATCGATATTGCTTGTATCATCGTATATAGGTATTGTACAATACATGTTCGGGTTTGGGGCCTTGTTGCGGAATCAGAATCTCGAAGAAAAAAATGGTAAATCAACCATGCCGCTAATCTGCAGCAAGCCTTGTGTGCCAGCAATAAATCGATTGTGATGTCTGGAGAACGGATGAAGCAATCGATTCAAAACGAACTCCTCGAAGCTACTTATACTGCAGAGCATCAAATCTCTTTGTATGCAGCGTCTCAGCAGCTCGGCTGATCTGGGTACGCAATTGCGAGGACAACAACACAGTTACCATGATCATTGAAAATGGATCGATCATTACCATCATCGCATTCCTCACTTCCTTGTAGAGATTCCCTGGTCCATAAATCATCAGGCATGATGAAGAGCGTCGACGATGCCGGCGCTTCGCAGCTCAAGCCTCTAATGAGGTGCAGCAGTAGAGAATGTTATGGGCCACGAAAAGCAGTCACATTTTCCGCGTGTGTCACTGTAAACACCTTCGCTGACAATGATGACAGATCGCAAGATGCCCACGCTGATACATCCTGTGATGGTCCTGCTGCGTCAGCAAGTTTTGAAGAACGAAGGCGAAGGGAAATGACACGAAGCAAGTGCGGTCGCAAAGAGAGGACTACTTCTATTATAACCACCAATGGTGGAGTCTGCATCGAGCGTCGGGTACAGCAGCGCACGACCGTCATGGCGGTTCTTTCGTATCAAAGTCATCTGAGGAAGAGGGGGTTGCAGACCGCGTCATCCCCGCAACTTGCACATCTCTTGTCTCCGGTTTCTCTGAAACTAAGCCAGCGAGCAAGGGATATTGCTAGCGAGATCGCAAGGCAAACATTTTTGGAGGTATATCCTCATTTGGGCGAGTTGACCGACTTGCAACCTATCGAGATATCACAGTTTCCAGAACTCAAAAAGAAGAAGAGGAAGAGTGAGGGAGGAGCTCGCGACAATAGCCCACACTTCAAACGTGCTCGTGCCAGTGTATGAATCACTGGTGATATCTCATGGCTCAACAGACATCATGTACATAATGTAGGAATCCTGAAGCTAAACATCTCTGTATGCAAATGCAAGCCTACACACATCATCTGTATTGCAACGAGTCAGTTCAGCTCTTTTCCGTCCCTTTGAGTGGCATAACATAGCCACAGCCATCTATCAGATGCTGGTATCACTGCATAGGTAATGAACACAGTGATGTGCAGACGTAATCCGTACGTGTGAAACAATATATCTGATGCAATGGTGCCAGATCATATAACTGTGTGATAAAAGGGTCTGGAGGTGATTTTTGCTTCAACTACTGATATTAGAATGCTTGAATTGTTCGATGAACTTCAGTCTCTCAGGTCTCGTCTGACTAGTATGGTGCTTTATTTTGCATGTTATCTCACATCCTCGTTTACATCAGCAAAAATACAGTTGAGAAGAATGCACGATCATAGTGGTGGCTCTGTGCTTCTTGCCAACATTCGTTTGTCGCGTCAAGAATCTTCTTCCAATTATACAATATGAACCATACATCACACGATTTGGCAATCAAACGTTCGTTTACACTGGAGTGGAGCCTAAGTGTTCAGCTTCATTGGGTAGAGTTCCCTCATTGACTTCGTAGTCAAATTCGTCGTCAAACATGCTGGACGTAATGGGTATCGGTGCATTCGTCCAAAGATCCTCCCGGATGCTTTCCATCGTGGCGCCTCCCACATGGACCTTATTCGGATCCTTGCATATCTGTTGCAGCGTCGGCTGGCACACGGCGTTTATGTACCTCTGAGTGGACCCACGCAGTGCACCCTTGTAACCCATCGTCCTCCAGCTGACCCTGCACAGGTTGTGAATCCACCAATGATTTTTGTGAAATTTTCCCATCCTATTTTCGGCAATGTCCTTCTCCTCCGAAGACCGCGGGATGATCTTTTTGGTCACGACTCCAATTACATAGACCGGGCCAATATACTTGCCTTGATCGTCCTTCAGCAATGATGGGCAGTACTTGCATCTGGGATACTCGTGACGCATGATGACGAACGAACCGACAGATGCATTCTTGAGCCACAGCGCAGTCTGGCTGGCGCCCCAGTTCTGGCCGTTTGCCTCAGTAATGGCATTCCTCAGCTCCGTGTACGACGAGCTAGCAATCCTGTCAACATCGATTGAGGCTGGCAGAGGATAGAAGCCAGGTGTTGCAACTCCTTCCCTGATGAAAAGAGAAAATGCCATATTCTTCTTCTTCCTGCCGTCGACGAACGAATTGAGGAGAAATATCGGTTTCGTCGCGAAGGCCTCCTTGCTGAAATCTATGTGCTCCGGTTTTGTGGACCAGAAGTCGACATTTTTTGCGCTTCCTTCTAGCACGGACACTTCTAGAGTGAGATCGGTCCTCATCCCTTTGAGTTTCTGTGACTCGCCTCCCTTGTCCCTGAAGACACTCCTCAACTTGCATCTATCAGCATCAACGGTCGGGTTCAGTCCGTTGATTTCGTCGTTTAGGCCATGGGCACCTACATCTTCCTTCGCAGGTGGGCATGCTTCCTCGCACTTGGATTCTAAACGTTCTGAGTTTGGGCTCCCCGATTTGCATTTGGTAGCATTTTCCCTTCCTTCTGTTTTGTATCTTTCGTCTTTTTTGCCACCATCTACTCGACTTTCCTTCGCAACTGATTCGCATAGATCTACTTTGGCATCGTTGTGTTTGACGTGCGCTTCGTCCACTTCCGAGAACCTAGATTCCTCGTCGCTCTCTCCAACATCACGTCCGCTGGAAGCATTTTTGTTGTGTAAGGACCTCTCCATGTTCGCCATTCCAGTCGAGGCACCAGCGTCGACCGGTGCCTCGGCCACACGTGGTGCTGCCCTGGGGGTTGCATCGCCCGAAAACAGCGACGCGTGCTCCTCGGGCATATTGAGATCCTCCCTCTTCAATCGCCGCCCGAGCTTCCGCACGGCGAGCGCATCGTGCGCCCTCATGGCGTCCGCGAGCGAAGAGAAGGCCATTTCCTCCGCGTCGTCGTCCCCCTCGACGACTACGTACCAACCCACGTTCTTGGCCCACTCGTCCCCGCAGCCGTCGTCGAACCGCCTCTCGACGCCGATGGGCTCTCGGTCCGATTCTTCCAGCCGCATCGTTAGGAGGTAATCTTCCTTGTGAAATATCCAGTAATCCTCCACGTCGTCAAGCTGGGGGATGAAGGAGATGGATGCGCTGTGGGTCAGATCAGATCCGAGTATGTCTTGGTTGGGGAACAACACCGTGCGCTTATCCGACGCCCAAGCACTGCTTCCATACAATGTTAAACACAAGGCAAACCGAGGAGGCAGTGATAAGTACACTATCTCATCTTCACTCAAAAGAAACCGGCCGGCAGGTTGACAATGAGGCCCTCATCGAAAGCAAATGGCAATACTTCATTTCCGCACCCTGTCGATAGGTTGCTCACTCCAATTGCAATCAGGCGCCGCGTCCATGACAGGTCCTCAAAGCCGCCCAAACTCACCTCGTCGCCATCGTCGTATCTAACCCTATAAGCCCTCGTCGGTCCGTACTTACCATCCTCCTCGATCGTACGATGCCCCAGTATCCTGCCGGGATAATACGACTCCTCCCCCCGACGTCGGGCGTCGTGACCGGGGAGCCACCACGGAGCGTAAATCTCGTCCCCGGGGGAGAAGAGGGGCTTGAGATTGCGACGGGAATCGGAGACGGGAAGAAGGGGGGGCATCACCCTCCTCCTCGCATTGCACTTGTTGCTCGTCGCGGGCGACGCCGAGGGGGGCGGCCCCGTCGAGGAGGTCTTCTCCTTCGCCGCGGGATCCGGAACCTCGCCTTCTTTCTTTGTAACTTTCCCTACTGCATCGTTCTTTCCAATGGTCTTTGCCACTCCCTTCGTCGAGCTCATCGCATCGTCCTTCGTCTCGTTCGACGTTATTTGGGCTCTCTTTGGCCCTCGATTCGTTCCGGCCTCGGGATCCTCCTCCCTCACCGCGTCGCCCTCGCCTTCGCGCCCTTCGCGCCTCGGCCTCTCGGACCGTCGCTGCCGTCGTCGTCGTCGCCCGTCCGACGACGACGCCGCCGCCCTCACGACCTCGTCGCAGATGTTTATCCTCCGTCGCTTCGTCGCCGCTTCGTCGACAACGTTGACGTCGTCGTCGTCGTCGCACAGGTCCACCACCCCTCCAACGTCGCCATACTCCCTTCGCGCGAACCTCGTCCCGTCCACGACGAACCTTCCCCGTCGACATCCCGCGATGGGACACGATAGCTCGAGCATCCCACCATCCGCCGATCGATCGTGGCGACAACAACTTCTTCTTCTTCCGGCCCTCCTCCTCTTTCCGCTCCTCGCATCATGATATCTCCCCACGAGGCCGGAGATGCACCCCGAGCACACGTCGTGGAGGCACGATCCGCGAATAAGGAACGCATTATTCTTCTTCGCCGCGGCGGCAGTGGTGGTGGCGGTAGCCCCGTTGGGGCGGAGGGAGCAGCGGGGACATCTCCACGACGGGATGGGGATTTCCTCGCTGGCCTTGGTGGTGGCGGCGGCGCGGGCGGCGGATGACATGGTGGTGGGCGCCCTACTCTCGCTGGGCGCAGCACGACGACGACGTTGACGTCCGTCGTTTGACGTCGGGAGCAGGAAGCGCTGTCGCGAGTCGCGACGGACTCGCGACGTTCCCAAGACCAAGACACGGGGCAAGATTGGGAAATATCATCATCAATTTGCTATGAATTTTACCCCCCTTCCCATGTACCTATGTACTTACGTTTATAAAAAACGGATCTTTGTTGAAAGGGGTGCCATTATAAATATGTTTAGAGCGATAAGTGGGAAAGTAGATAACGAATTAAAAGTGTTCTTCCTTCAAACGAAAAGCGCCCCCAGCGGCGGCACCCTCCAGCTTGCTCCAGCACTTCATGTGAATGTAGTATTTATCGCCAGTGATGGAAACGAATGCCGCGAATGAACGAGATGTTTATCGTGGTGAGTTTCTGTGTTATCGACACCATCTTTGCCAATGTGACCAACTGCTCCGCCCTGTTGATCTACAATGCATGGGCTGGTCTGCCTCTTCAGAAGCTATGTGCCATTGTGGAACACGAGATCATGAATAGCTGGTCATTCTATGCTTACACAAATGATCGTTGCTGAACTAACATGTAGTGCTATATCATTAATGTGATGTTAACATCGTTGCAAAACAGGCAACAAGACATCACTTGGGCTTGAGCAATGCTCTTACATAGATCCACTCTCCAGTGAATCATCGGTATTTTCGGACAGGCTAGCGTTTGCCATCGTACCCGTCATGATTGACCGCCTAATCATGGTGCTTTCTTCATCGTGAATTCCTACTACTTGGTCATCTTCATATTCTTCTTTCTCATCCATGCTACTACTACGTTTTGGCCACTTGGGTTTCCTATCAAAGGATGTGCGCCTAGATCTGCGATTAAAACTTCGACGATTTTTCCTGCTCTTAACAGTAGCAAACAATTGTAAGGTAGATTGCCTTCCAGCAAGTGACTTTTTTCCTGCTCTGATGCGATATATGTGAATAAGCTGCAGCACCAGCGACAGGATAACGCATGCGCCGAAGAAAACGAGAGGAAAGAACATGTTCTTCACCAAGATTGGATCGAGCTCGCTGCTCTCATTTGCTTCATTCACATAGTCTGAATAGTGGACATTGCAGCTAACCTCCTCGACATACTTCTCCTTCCATGCTTCAACTGATGCATCGTGATAGATTCTACCTTGGTTTATCCAGTAGGAGAGGCCCGACGCAAGGTCGGGGCGGATGGGGAAAGCAATTGGTACTTCGGCAACGACTGATTCTGTGAAGACAAGTCCCTCGGCGCAAATTTCTTCAAGAAAGCCGGTGTCAGCTCCAGTATCTTCCCAGCCAATGACCAACACGTTGCATTTGCCGTTCCTGTAATCATCCAGCACTCCAGCAAACTCTCTTCCCTCCTGGTAAAAGTAGAATTTTGCCTCTGGCCATGCATTCTGAAACTCTACTTCAAGTGCGGGGTGGGCACAAATTGTCGCCTGTGATTTCACTGCGTCAGCCATTGATGTGATTGGTGCTTGGGTAGACGATGTTGTGAGGAATGCAGCAAGATTGGCAACATATGCACTGACAGAGATGAGGATGAAGAAGCCAAAACCTGCAAAGACAGGCAGCGGAAACAAGATTTGAGCATCATGAGTACGATGAACAGATATGCCTCTAGAGGCGTGAGCACGTACCAAACATCAATATTTGGTTGGGCAAAGTGCCCCCACTGTCTTGCTCAACACCTTCGCTGCAAAACCACTGAAAGGAGGCCTAGAAGGTCAAATACAAGGAAACTAGAACGTTGAACATACTGCATAAATGCATGATGTAACGCACCAAACCCTTCTGAAGGAACGAATCAAGTCCCAACCTTGCGTAAGCCAATTTCGTCCTGCGAGTTCTTGTATGACTCTGGGATAGTAGTGCCCTCCTGTCACTTGGTTCCTGATGCACGCCCGATTCAATGGTCCTGTCAGAATACCACACCGACAGCAGAGCAGTGAGTGCAATGACACCGATGACGAGACCCTACATGGAGCTATCAAATGGCCTGAGAACCTTTGCTGTTTGCTCTTTGAGAGTATCTGATGATCCCGGTCTGGGAATCACCAAGTAGCTCTTGTCGTCCACGATAGGAATGGTAAACGCAGTCATCTGCAGACGTTGTCCTGCAGGCAACATCAATCGCCAGGGAGATATGAGGAGGCTCAGGAATCTTCATGTGATTCCTCGGGTCAAAGTGACTCACCTGTGATCCAAAATGGGCCGGTAGCCATATCAACCAGTCCATCCTGAATGTCCTGCACCGCTGCAGTGAAACTAGAACAATGGGAACAAATAAAACGGTCAGTTCAAAGTGCGTTGTGTTCAGACAAGGACTTGCTCGCTGGTCACGTACCTGCTCTGAGGATGTACGGTGCTGGATGATCTAGACCGATGGGTGATGGTTATATTTTGTATATCACCCTTCGATATCTTTGAGTCAATAGATATGACCGTGTCAAGGAAACACAGTCCAATGTTTAGCTTGTGAAAATGATATGCCACTAAAAAAGACTGCAACAGCGAGCGCTCACCTCAACGAGCTGCTGGGTATAGCTGATGTAAACACCTTCGTAGGGAATGCTGTCATCGTAGAATTCGCCCCCTGGCGAAGTCAAGACTTCTCCTGACTCCGGATCTCTCTTGTACATCACTGTTATAAATAGCGCGAAGGAAAACGTTCGTAACTGATCATGATGTGCAAGAAAAAGAAAGGGCCAAAATGGTATCACACTCACTCGGCTTGAGGTAAGTTGGCACAGTCGACGTCAGGCTCGCACCCCCCATCGCCCGAATACCAACTAGCTGGTCCGCCACACTCATCCAATCTTCCGCCGTGGAATTGCAGGCTTCATACGAATAAAACAAATCTACCTCGCTCTCGTGACTGAAGTATCCGCTTCTGTAGATCTGCTGCGTGCTCTCCCTCTTGCACGTGGATGCGTCGACGTAGCACCATCTTCGGAAGCAG